>PITA01005767.1:0-106961 GCA_004023965.1 Spilogale gracilis | reverse complement strand
GCCATGTGCTACTGAGATTATCACCGCACTTTACAGAAGGTAAGACTGAAGCATGAAGAGGGGACCCTGGCGAACCTCACATGAGCTTTGCCAAGGCTGCATGTGAGCGATCCCTCGCCCCAGGAGATGTTTTGGGAAAGGCAAGACTCAGATGTTTGGTGAAAGGCAAGGCTCAGAAAACCCATCAGCAATCCAGGGGTGGGGCACACAGGAAGGCTCTTTGGGGCGTCTTGACTGCGGCAGTGGCTCCCCAGCCGCATGCTTCCCACATTCCAGGGCGGTGCGTTGAAGCGGTTGCGTTGTACTGGATGTGCATTATACCCTTATGAGCCTTACTTGAAACAGATCAAATTACAGGTGATGACAGCATTCTGGAAGGAGACAGGTGACGGTGGCACACAGCGCTGGGAACGTCCTCCCTGCCGTCGGATGGAGCATGTCAATACAGTTAAACCTCAGTCTGGTGTTAAGTCTTCTTACAATAACACCAAGAGGAGACAGTCACACTGTGAGATGGCGCGCGAGTCCTTCAGCGGCTGCCCCTGCAGGGGGACTGGGGACCGTTAGCGAAGTGCCCTCAAGTTTGCTGGCACAGAGCATGCAGCCCAGGGACCTCGTGTGGCCAGGCAGCCGATGATGAAGCCCGATTTGGGCCTGGGGAGAGTGAAGCCCCTGGTGCAGGTCCCCCAGTGCCTGTGGGTCCGTCCACACTATCCCTCAACAGAGTTGGGGGTGCAGAGCCAGCGTGCCCCCATTCCGCTGCCCGCAGTGCTCCGCGCCGTCCTCCGCCATCCTGGCTCAGGGCGCTGGGTGAACGCCTCCTGGAGCCTGCCTGGAGGGGCCTCTGACCTTGTTTGTTCAGTTGTAATGATTTGGGAAACATTCTTTGTTCACTTAGGTTGTGGGGATGGGGGGAGGGGAGCCACTGAAAGCCAAGCATTCCCTTTAAAATGACATATTTAGCGTTCTGCCGCTGTAATGAGGCTGCTTAATGAAGTCAGTACCCTTGAAAGTCCATCCTTGTCCCTCATCTGTCAGCACAGCCACCTTCCCACGCGGTATTAATGAGCCATCACGTCCCCCTGCAATGCCAGGGAGAGGCCCGTCACCATTACGAACAGGTTTAGGGGAGGCATGGCTCCTCAAAATTATATTTTAAACCAGCCTTATTAAGCAAAAATTTAGAGTGAAATCACCCGATGATGTGCTCATTAGGAGACGCTGATTCCCGTCGTCTCCCCTGTTCTGACAGCTTGGCTCCGTGGCTGCTGGCTGTCCTTCCCCACCCCACTGCTTCCCCTAAAACTGGGGTGGGGTGGTTTGGTGCCCGGGGCTGGCCAGGCTGGGTGCAGGCATCTTTGGGAGAGAAACAGGGTTCGGGAAATGGGCCCCCACCCCTGTATAGCTCTTGACCCCTCTGCAGACCACATGAGGTACCCTTGCTCCCTCTAGCTCCCGCTGGGAGGAGGTCCCCTCACTGACCGGAAACCACTCTGTTGGGTGCTGCCTATGGTCTGTGTGGAGCAGACTCGCCCCACTTCTGGAACGGCCAGGGGGCAGTAGTAGCCCCCCCTCCCAGTGCTGACCTATGGTCACAGTTATGGTTTGGCCATTGGCTGCAGGGGAGGGCGTCCCTGGGAATACCGAGGACGCCCGTGGGGGGTGTGAGAGCAGAGAGCCGGGGCTCTGTGCCTGTGTTTATTTATGGGGCTTACCCTCTCTCTTCTTTGTAGAAAGGGTTTGAGGACCTAATCCCTGGGTGACCAACTCAGCCTTTGGACCAGGACTTTCCAGAGTTTAAACATCTGTATCTAGGGAAATCTCCAGTCCCTACAAGCAGGTGAAGGGGTTGCCCTGCTAAACACAGTTAAGCACACTCAAGGCCAGACCATCTACAAAAAGGTGAGGAGTTGCTAAGACCTCTTGGGGCAAGGAGGGGACTCACGGTGGTGCAGCTGTCTGGTCCCCTGGCTGCAGCTGAGGACCTGGGGACCCATGTGGGTGCTGAGACCGTACATAGCATGACATAGGCAGGCACACATGCTCACACATGCACACGTGCACATACACGCTCACATGCACATGCATGAGTTCAGGACACACTCCTGGGCGGAGGATGACAGTGGCCCTAGCCCATCCTTACCCTGCGTCCCCCAGGCTGTGGGCTGGGCTGGTGGCAGCTGGCCAGCTGCTCTTCTGCATCCACCTTTCCCTTCCAGACTGGCCACGCGCTGGATGCAGTCAGCACCGCCTGAGGGCAGTGACCAGGGTCTTGAGACACCAGAATATATTTGGAATATTTTAAGGAACACGTGTGCTCGTTAGCAGAGGGAAAGAGTCATAGGCTCTGCTTCTGCTTTTTTTTTTTCCCCCAAGGAGAGAATGAGCCAGAGCCAGGCAGCCAGCCAGACAAAATGAGCAAGGATATGTGTGCTGGGAAAGGGGCCTGGGGACATACTGTTCCCTGAACATAGGCATTTCAGGAAGCAGCCCTTGGCATGCTGGGGTGAAGCTCCCACCCCATCTGGTCCTGACGTCACTAAGGTGGAGAAGGGGTGGACAGAAGTCTGGAGGAGCCTGCTCATTCGAGCCCCTCTGCCGACCCCACAGCCCAGAGGGGAGACTCGGGCATACACAGAGAGCAGTTTTTCGTAGTGAGAAGGTTTTTGGTTTATTCTAGAATCCCAGATTCCCAAATAAAAAACAAATATCTTCCCAGTTGTCTGTGATGTTTGAGATGAGGGTCCCTTTAGCGTCGGAGCCCAGGAGGGCCTGGGGGGTCGGGCTACTGTGCCCTAAGGGGGGTGGGGAGGGCCACGCTCAGGAGAAGGGAGCTTTATACCAGAATCGTCCTGTTCACACGCTCTTCCATCAGCTGTCCGGTTGCCGGGAGCCCATTGGCATCAACCGACTCACAGATGTGGGGTTTCTGAATCTCAGTTACCAAAAATTGTGGGTATACCCACTCTGAGTGAGGCGCTGTTCCCTCCCCAGTTTGCATTCTGTGGACAGCGCCCCGACGGCACCTCGGAAAGGCATACCTGGCTTCTGCTGGCACCACGACCAGCTGGCAGGCCGGGTCCCACGAGCCCTCTGTCCGACTGGCTCTGGAACCACCGGGCAGCGGCGGGCTGGGACAGGGCCTGGACTCTGCCCTGGGCATTCGAGACTTGGAGACTGTTTGTTCCCTGGGATTTTGTAGCCTGGGTGCCTCTGGGATCAAAAAGCAGGGAAGCACCAGGAGGGCCTTGCACAGGCGGAGGGCCAGCCAGGCCAGGCCGCCAGGCTGTGCAGGGAAATGCGTCCTGTCAGACGCCTCTGGCCATCAGAGAGCGCTGCAGGTCCCATTTGTGTGTGGGTTGTGGCCTCATGAGCACACAAGCGCGGTGGGCATGGAGCTGGAAGGTTGGGCTCTTGTCAGGCCAGATCAGGGCCGTGGGACAGCAACTGATGGTGACCTTACCACTTTACACAAAACAGGCTTGGAGGCAAAACCGGGCCGGGGGGGGAGGTTCTCCCCTCTGAGCATGCAGGCAGCCGCTCCTAAGAAACCCTTGAGCTTGGGTCCTGTCCCAGGTGCCGCCCAGGCCACTGTCAGCTGGGCACCTCACGAGGCCTGAGCATCACAGGGGACAGAGGCCACTGGCCAGACCTGCGTCCGCCTCTGCTCTGCATTCTGACAGCCGTGTCTCCTGGGAACACAGCTTGCAGTGGCCACGGGAACCACAGAGCGACGTCCCTCAGCATCCTGACCAGGCATCGGCCCAGGGAGCCCACAAAGACAGCTGCAGAATGAAAGACACGGCCCTTTGTTTGGAGACTCCCCTCCTCACATGCATTTTACAAGCCCTCCGCTCTGCACTCACTTTCAAAATAACCCGGCTGTCTTCCTCCTCAGAGTCTCACCTGTCATGGCTTTTCTTCCTTTGTCTCCACACAGAGGCCTGGGGCACTTCATACTGGGAGAAACCCTCGTAACTCATTCTGGAACACAGGGAAAACACTGGCCTCAAAGGAGATTTTGCGAATTATCAGAGCCTTTTGCGCTTATGGTAAATTTAGCTCCTTTGGAGTTAAATTTGCCAATGTGTACTAATTTTCTAATGTTATGGAACTGACTTTTGTTGGGGGATGGAATGTAACATCCAGGGTTATGATCCAAAGAGGTAATTAATTGTTGGAGAAATGATTTAATCCATTGTAAATCCCTCTGTTTCCATCCCTTAAAATGGGATGCCAAGAGCGATTAAAGACTCAGGACATATCACAGGCAAATTCATATGATAAAATTGCTCTAGTCACTGCTGGATTAACCGGGTCGTTCCAATCAGACTTCTCTCAGACCGCCAAGGGCGAGGCAAGACAGGTCCCGCTGCTCGGAATGACACTGTGTGCATTTCACACATCATTTTAGGAAACCACATTTGTCCTCTGTGAGGAGGTACCTCTTCCTTAATGTCCCAACCTGCAAGGGAAATAGATATGCATCTTTGGCAAAGCAGGTGTCTACCCCTGGACGCTTGTTAGCTTACTTGGAAGGTAAAACAAAGTTCCCCAAGGACTCAACTGACATCAGCATGAAAGAAGTGAAAATCCCATGCCTGGGATGAAATCAACCAAATGAAACAGTCAGACGTCAATGTGTCTGGTACTCAAGAGTCTGTAGATGAACTTGTGGGGGCCGGATGGCCCTTGCCTGTCTGTGCTCTGGGGCCCAGGGGCAGAGCTACGTGAGGACAGAGTTTTGCTCTCCAAGTGTGGATGCCATTCTCTATTACTGAAAACCAGGGATGCTGTTTTAGGTAAACGAGTTTCCTACCTGGAGGAAAACAAAGATCTTTGGGTGTTGAATGTCCTGGGCACCATAGGAACTGAGGGTCCTGGGGCCATGGTGTCTCACCAGGTAGGTAAAAACATTCCCATCAAAATACCCAAAGGAGAGGGAGAACTATGTCTGCTCTTGGTCATTTTAAAGAAAGGAAGGAAGAGGAGGCAGTGTCCATTGCAGAATGCTCAATCATTAGTTTAACCCCAAAAATGCCCCACTTTTGTTTTCCAACCCATGTGCCTTCTGTCTTCACTTGGCCCGCTGGAGGTGTTCGCACCACACCGGCCACAGATGCGCCACTCAGTGAATGCAGACAGGGGTATAGGACCTCAGCCCAGTGACCTGCCTCTCCTGACCCCAGCAAGGGTCCCTGGGGAGCCACTGGGCTCAGGGAAGCCTGTTCCAAGCCCCCGTGAGCCAGGTTCCATGGGCTCACAGCTTGATTTTGAATGAGCCTCAGTCGGCCAGTGGCTCCAGCAGGGGCCAGCGACCCCCAACGGTGTGGTTAATAGAGGAAGAGGGCACCCCCTTGGCTGGAGTATCACCGTGCTGCTGGCTCCCCGGGCCTGGGCGGCCAGTATGAAGCTGGAACTGGGGACTTTGTACACAAACCGCCACCATTTCGTGGTAGAAAACGGACCACGGCGTTCCTTGCCCCCTGTGCTGGCATTGGTGAACCAGGCTTGAAAGAGTAATAAGGACGGGGCGTTTCATATGTGTCTGGCTCCGGAATTTATTCCTCGAATCAGCGGGCATTTCCTGCTTATTATGAGCATGAAGGAAACAAAGGTTCCTCACAGCTTTGCCTCGGGCTGCAGGGTCCACTGATATGGTCGCTGAGCCCAGAGTCCCTATTAGATGTTTCCAGACAGTGGTGGGCTTGCTAACAGGGAGCCTGCTTCACTATATTTTGGGCACAGGGGTCGTGGAGGATCAGACCTTTCATACTGGGAATTTTTAGAACAGGGAGGTCAAATGACTTGTATTTGATAGAGCAGATTGCTACCTGAGCCTTGTTGAAAAGTCAGCCTAATTTCACCTTAAGAAATGACTCCCCCACTCCACCCCAGAGAGAGGCAGCCTGATGTTTCAGAGAGAATAGTAGATCATGTAGCTACATGACTGAGCAACTAAAAAGAAAAACACATTTAATTTTTTTGAAACCAAGTAATTGGAAGAACGTATGGTTAGTTAAATGGTCCTTTTAAAAAAATTGTTGTTTTTCGTCCAAGAGGGGGCAGAGAGATTTTTTTTTTTTCCCCTTCACCTTTTTCTTAGTATTTCATTCATTTGCTGTGTGGCTTTACACAGAGGCTGTCTGCACCTCAGAGACTTTCTAGACTCTGTGATGTAGAAGCATGGGGTCCAAGCTGACACAATTCTCTGAAAATTGAAACTGAGTTCAGTCACAAATGAACATATTTAATTTGGTATTAAAATGTAATCATATTATTTAAAAAAAATAAGTTGAAACTGTAACTTCATTCTAAATAGAAATGATGTACTAGGTCTGGTTTCAACCAGGATAAGCAACTCTGTTTCAGATCAGGACCAGTAATTTACAAAGTTGATTAAGGAGCACTTTGAAATGACCCTGGAAACAAGTGACCTTGGAGTTCACAGCTGCCCTGTTGCCTTCCGTTACCTAAAGGGGATTGGAAACAGAGCTCCTAGCTCTCAGCTTTCTTAATGTGCAAAACTGATAAAGTATGTTAGGGAGAACAAGACAGTGAAGAAATAAATATGGAAATTAGCAAAAACCAGTATTAAGCATATGTCTTTATGAATAAGACTTAATCACACACTTCATTTTGCAAATACAAAAGGGCCTTTTGAAATGTATTAATTAAAGTTAAATGCTTTAGACAGGCCGCTTTGTAGGGCGGAGGTCCTCTCCTCATTAGCATAGCGTTACGGACAGCCGAGGAAATTGGGTTAATAAAGCTGGATACTGCAGCAGAGTGGCTGGGGTGCAAATGGGCACGAACAGCCTTGTCCCTGGGGTGACTGGCCGGCTGAGCCGAGCGTGTGCACCCTGATGGTGACAGAATTCTGTGCCATGCATCCACATCAAAGAGACAGACTCCAATACCAAGAGACAAACCCATCACCTTTCCACAGGTTAGGAAGCAGCCTACTCACCTCCTACCAGCCTACTCACCCATGGCCTGGCCTCCTCCCCTGGAAACGGGTGAGGGGTTGGTGTGGAGGTCAGCAGGGCTATACCCGGCCCTTCCTTGACAGCCCAGGCCAAGTGTGGGGACTGTTCTTGGTCCAATTGCCTGTAAGCAGAGGGCGTGCGGCAGGTCTCCATCCCACTCCACGTGTGCCACACCTGGGCAGGGATGTTCTGGTGTGAGCAGTGGTGGCCGGGGAGTCCAGGGACTGTTTAGGGGACAAATTCTGCAGACATGGATGCAGCCAGTGTTGGCGTCCACTCACCTCTAAAGGTTTGCGCCTCTAGGCAGGCAAGAAAATAAACATAATACATTCTGACTTGAGCTACTGCCCGGGGGTCTTTGGGTGTTATGGACAGTCTGGCTGCTTTGCAAAGGACAGTTGTGTGCTGGGTCTGGCGCATGGGGCTGCAGGGCCACCAAGGTTGCTAAGCCTCAGAGAGGGGAGGTGCGCTGGCACAGGTGCGGCTTGTGGGGAACACACCCAGCAGGAGCCGGAACTGCAGTTCGCGGAGAACCCAATGGGAGGGTCCCAAGCCATCAAGCCGGGCTAAGCGCTCTCCCTGCATTCTGTGAGAACCCGGCTGGCGTCTAGCGAGATCACTCCCGTGGGGTCACGACTGTGCACTCTGGCTGTAGGCGGTTATAGGCGTTTTCCGGACAAGCAGTGTCTGTCACCCGTCGGAGGCTGCCCAGCGGGTGCGCTGCCGGATCAGCCCGCGCTCTCCAGCTCAGTCCCCTGCCCAGACGTGCTCTGAGCTTCTGGCCGCCCTACACGCACGGTTCAGCGAGCACAGACTGGAAGCGACGTCCGGCCACCTTCTCCCGGTGGGCGGGGTTCAGTCGGGGCAGGGCGACAGATAAAATGCGAGGGGCAAAGTAAAATGCAGGACGCGTGCGAGAGGAGGGGCGGCCCGGGGCCCTCATGGCTTCTCATTACAGTGTTTGCAAAGCGCCGAGGGCGTCCCAGAGAAGGCGGTGCACTTGTCGGGGCAGGGCAGCGGGGCGCCCGCAGAGAAGGGGTATACGGCGGCCTGGCCGAAGGGCGTCAGGGGCGCAGCCGTCACAGGCGCCGCCAGGCTCTGGCCCTGGTTGAGGTAAGCCACGAGGCGCCGCATCTCGTCCAGGGCCTGCGCCTGCATGAGGATGTAGTTCTTGGCGAGCAGCAGCGTGGCAATCTTGGAGAGCTTGCGCACCGACGGGCCGTGTGCGTACGGGATGACAGCGCGCAGCCCGTCCAGCGCGTCGTTCAGGTCGTGCATCCGCCGCCGCTCGCGCGCGTTTATGCTCAGCCGCAGCGAGCGCTGCTCCCGGGGCCGCCGCCGCGCCTCCGCCGAGTCCCCGGGCCCCCGCCGCCGCCGCCGCCGCCGCTCAAAGGCGTCGTCCTCGTCGCCGCTCTGCTCGCCGCTGCTCTCGGCCACGGCCGTGGCGTGGGGCGCGGGTGCCGCGGGGAGGTCGCCGTCCGGGCCCGGCGCGCCATAGCCGCGGGCCGCCTCGGGTCCCCGCACCGTCCCGTAGGCCAGGCCTGCCGTCGCCGCCGCGTAGCCGTGGCCCAGCGCCAGGTACGCGTCCCCCGACAGCGACTTGAGCTCGGCCATGGCCGCGCGACCGCCGAGGTGCAGTTCCGGGCTCGCGCGTCGGTCCGGCTGTAGGTCCGGCTGTCGGTCTGTCCCTGAGCCTCCGCGCGCGCCGGGCCTCTCTGGCCGCCTCGGCCACGCCTCCGGGTCGTGTCCTCCTCCTCTTCTCCCAGTCCTCGTCCTTCCCGTCTCCCTTCTCTCCCTCCTCCTCTCCTCCCCCACCCCTCGCCGCCGCGTGCAGGGCTGGGCCCGGGGGCGGGCTCGAGCTCCCACTGGCTCCGCTGGATTTAAGGTGCGGGGTGCCCGCTGGGATTTCGCGGCCATCCAATCGGAAGGAACTTGGTGACCGCCTCTTCTCGGAGCCTGGCTCCACCGGCGGTGCAGACCGACGGCCTGGCTGCGGGGACCGCTGGGATGGAGGAGCTGGAGGTCTGGGTGGAGAGGGCGGCGGCGGCTTTACCTGCTCCTCAGCGTCTCAGGCGGTCCCCTCCTGCCACCCCGGGGGTGGCCCGCACAGAACGCTCGCGCCCACGTGGGCACCTGCCTGTAACCTCTCGTCTCCATTCCTGGGGGGCAGCGGGCTCAGGCGACGCGCAGGGGTAGGGGCGCGAGCGCGCAGCACACCCGGGGCCACTGTGCCTGCAGCTCAGGCCGGAGCAGGTGCTGAGGGCATGCCTGGGGACTCTGCTGGGGTCTTGGGCTTGCAGCCCTAGGTGGGTGCACTCACAAAACAGAAGCACAGCTGCACAACCGAGTCGGAAAACCAAATCTCTTCCTCCGACCCACCGTCAGGGGCTGGCCGGCCATGGGACCTTCCAGGGGCCTCCAGTCCATGCCACCCACTTTCCCAGGATTCCCCCATCCTGAGGTGGTTTCCATGCTCCTCCAAGTTGTAGTGATTTAAGGCAGGGATTGGAGTTTGAGGACAAAACTTGTTTAGGATAAACCCCTTGTTTTAGTTTTCTGGTCCAAGGGCAGAGAGGGAATCTTCTGGGTTTCTACTTGCCCGGCGAGGTCTCTATGATGGAGTTGGGAAGGATGGCCAGTGAGAGACTGGGGGGTGGAAGTGAGGCTAAGGCATCTCTCTATGCTGGAACCCTCCCTGTGTTTGCACCCACCACGCCTTCAGGAGGGCAGGTTCCACCCACCAGTGTGTTGGGGCCCAGAATGCACGTGGGTGGCAAAGGTTGGCCAGGATAAGAAGGGTCTGGGCTGAGGCCAGGCTCAGGTGGGTCTGGGGACAGCCTGGTGCAGACAGGAGTCCATGGTCTGGAGGGTGAGTGGGTGTTAACTTAGCCAAGGGGCTGGGGTGAGGGCATACAGCTGTCAGAAGGGCATGGCATGTTGGAGCAGCAGGGTGCCAGCATGGGGCCAGGAAATGTGGGGTCAGGAGACCAGCCCATGTTGGGGAGTTCGGTCTTGGATAGAAGAACAGGAGCAGTTATTGAATGTGCTCAGGGAAGTGTTCTCAATAGACCACTGTGGTCAGGGGGTTTGGGGGCACTTCCTCCTGGGTGTCCCCCAGGCCTGGCAGAGTGGTCAGGAGGTGACAGGGGACACAGAGAGAACTGGGCTAAGTCCTCAGGCACCCTGAGACCAACAGGGGTGGTGTATCGGATGATGTCCTGCCTCTGGGACTCAGGCTTGGATGGAAGTGGTGGGGTTCAGTGGGGCAGCTTGCTGTGGGCATACTGAGTGTGGGGATATTTGAGTCACCCCTGTATCAGCAGATCAGGCAGTGAGTGAGGACAGGTGTGGATGAAACTGGCTTGCAAAACATGGCCTGGGTAGATACATACTTTGGAGTATCAGCCAGTCACAAAAGGAATGAAATTTTGCCGCTGTCTGTCACGATGTGGATGGAACTGGAGGGTGTTACGCTGAGTGAAGTAGATCAGTCAGAGAAAGACAAAATACCATATGATTTCACCCCTATGTGAAATTTAAGAAGCAAACAAGAAAAGGGAAAAGAGAGGGAGGCAAACTGATAAACACACTCTTAGCTCCGGCGAGCACATTGCTGGCCCCAGAGGGGAGGGGTGCAGGGGGTGGGGGTAGTCGCTGATGGGGATGAACGCGTGCACCTGTGATGAGCACCAGGGCATTAAAATAAAAACCTTAAAACATTTAAAAGATTGAACCCTGAAAGAAGCTGGCCTGGTGCAGTGTCCCAGCCTTGGCTGCAGGTGCCTGGGGAGATTCAGGTGTGACCCGCCTCTGTTGCAACCCCAGGCTGGCGTCGTTCTGGGGCCCCGCAGGGTGGTTGGGAGGCTAGACTTCTGGCCAAGGCCATTTTCTGAATGGCCAGGTAACCAAGCCCCTTCAGCAGCGCAGAGGAGGACTGGAGGCAGGGGTGAGCCTGTGGGTGGCCGGCAGGACCCGGAAACAGCCTTCTCCAAATCCCGTGGGGTAGAAGGTGGAAAACGGTCTCAAATCCGCCAAACTGCAAGGAGAGGCGCTGTTTTTAGTCAGGGGCTGCCACCTGCTGGCCTCCCTGCAGAACTGCGCTCCACCCGTCGGGGCCGAGGCTGCTCAGAGCTCCGGCAGGTGGAATCACCTTCTCTGGCTGCTGGGCTCCTGATCAGGGCGGCTGGAGGCTGGGTCCCGCTGTCCGTCACGCTGCTCTTGGGGTTCGCCGTCCTGGGGTTCCACACTCCCCCTGGTATACTCCCGCCTGATGAGATGTGTCCCGTGGTCCTGCTTTCGCAGCCACGGACCTTCAGTCCCTCCTTCAGGGGAAGTGCAGGGTGAGGCCGCTCTGCATGGGCTGTGAGGTCTCCTGGGGAGCTGTTCAGCCTCCCTGGGCCTGTTTCTGCACCAGTGAAGTGCGGTGGTGTTTGTACTGCTCCTCTGCAGGAGGCTGGTCTGTGTGGAACAGAAGCTACAGTTGGCCTGTGGATGGCGCTGGCCGCCCCTGCTCTTGGGTCTTGGGGAGGGCAGCCAGTGCTGTGTGTGAGGGCCCACATGGAGCACAGTCACCTGGGGAGCCAGGGGAACAGGCTAAGAGGCAGGGGGGTGGGAAGGAGCACAGCCCTGGGGGTGACAGAGCTTACTGCTGCATGGTCTTTAGTGAGCCACCCTTCCTGGTCTGCAAAATAAAGGGTCATCCAGGGCGCCTGGGTGGCTCAGTGGGTTAAAGCCTCTGCCTTCCGCTCAGGTCATGATCGGGATCTCTGTTCAGCAGGGAGCCTGCTTCCTCCTCTCTCTCTGCCTGCCTCTCTGCCTACTTGTGATCTCTCTCTCTCTGTCAAATAAATAAATAAAATATTAAAAAAAAGACTTTTTAAAAAAATAGAGGGTCATCCAGACAGGACGAGAAGGACAGGGGAGGCTGCGGATGCCATGGACACACTGAGTGGTTTTCTGGGGGATTCCCAGCCTCGGGGTTAGAAGACTTCTCTTATCACTGCTGAAAACCAACCTTCATGCTAGAATTCCCATCTCACAGCACAGGGGCCGCTTCTTATGTTTTATATCACTTTATATCACTTGGGATACTTCAACTGTTTCTTTTCAGACATTATTAACAAATAGCCTATTTTACACGAGAGGCTTCATTGGCCGGTGCAGGGATGCAGGGCAGTTTGCGCACAGACCTGCTGGGTTGTGGCCTCTTGATAGCTGCATATACCCAGTGCCCCAGCACCAACCTCCTCCCGGGCACTGCTTATGGCTCTCAGACCTTGTCCCATCGGCTGGACCTTCAGATCCCCCACACAGGGGCACCTGCTGGCTGTGCAGAAAGGATGTCTTGGAGGCAGGCCAACACACATCAGCATGAGCTTATCTCCCCAAACTGTCTCCATGGTTGGTGGCCCAGCCATTGACCTGGAATAACGACAACAGAACTAGTCTGCGTGGAAGCTCAGGGAAGGTTTTGGCTTGGATTAGTTCCTTCTGCTCTGCTCCCTTTTCTCCATCACCAGACAGATTCCTGGCTGATGGGAACTCTTTCCACTTAAAATGCCCAGCAGCTGTCACTCACCTGTGAGATGAGACCCTGCTGCTTGCGGGTGCTCCAGGTCTTTTACATCTGCCTACCCCATGCTATGAGCCTCATCCCCACGTTGCCCCCAGCACCGGTGTGTGTGTGTGTGTGTGTGTGTGTGTGTGTGTGTGTGTGTGTGTGGCTGGCGGGGGTACGCTGGATTGGTGCCGGTGACGTGGGATGTGAGATGTTTCTGTCTTTAATGCTTTGGCTTTAGACATCTGCCCAGTGCCCACTTGGAACACTCCTGCCTATCTCATAGGACTGAATGCTCTTCCTCCTCCAGGAAGCCT
The DNA here is from genome assembly GCA_004023965.1 of Spilogale gracilis. Classification (NCBI taxonomy): domain Eukaryota; kingdom Metazoa; phylum Chordata; class Mammalia; order Carnivora; family Mephitidae; genus Spilogale; species Spilogale gracilis. The sequence goes on along the minus strand of PITA01005767.1, from coordinate 94,098 downwards.
TCCTGACATGCCCCCAGTTGGACAAGATGCTCCTCTGTTGTGCTTTATTAGGAGCGATGAGCTTGGCCAGGAGACTCCTCACATTCAATCAAGGCTCGTCACTTCCCTCTGAGAACAATCGGCTCCCCTCACTTTTAGATACAGAGGTTTTTGTTTCCTTGACACAATGCCTGATTCCTTCATAGGGAAGCCATTTTAAATTTTGTAAATAAATCTCAGGCAAGATATTCAGGTATATGAATATCTTTTTGGTTTTCCCTTTTTTGCTGATTTTCTTATTTTAGCACATTGTGGTCAGTGAGTATGGCTCATGTATATGATGAGAACTTCACTGGAGACAGTAGAAATCATACATATGTATATATACACTCTATATTTACCTCCACTCAATCAAGTGTATGTATTGTGCTATTTAAATCCTTCATACTCTTATTTTTGATGTATTTAGTAGCTGCTAAATATGGCTGAGCCTCACTGCGTACCTGAGCTAAATCGGACAGTGACAAAACCACTGGTAAAACCATTCTGCTGGGGGGAGGGTGGTCAAGATTGCTCTGAAAAATTTGCCCCCTAAAAACATTATCATGATTACTTATTTTCTTTTTTGAAGTTTTCTTTAGGCTCAGCATATGGTCAATTAAAAAATAATACACTTTTTAAAAAAAAGATTTTATTTATTTGACAGAGAGAGATCACAAATAGGCAGAGAAGCAGGCAGAGAAAGGGACTCAATCGTAGGACCCTGAGATCATGACCCGAGCAGAAGGCAGAGGCTTAACCTTCTGAGCCATCTAGGTGCCCTAAAAAATAACACACTTTTTTTAAAAAGCAGTTTTAAAGTTTATTTAAAAATTGATGGAAAAGTATAGTTTCTGCTTACCACCTCCCCCCCACCTCCCCTGTTATTAGCATGGTGCACAGACACTACACGTGTAAACATTATGACAACTGAAGTCGGTAGGTCATGTTACCCTTCCCTCCTTGGGCTGGACATTCTGTGGGTCTTGACAGACACATAGTAACAGGCATGCACCACACGGAGTAGTCACAGTGCCTCAAAAATCCCCTCCCCTGTGCCCGCCTATTCGTATTTGTCCCTCCTTCTCTCCCCATATTTCTTTTTTTTTTTCTTAAAGATTTCACCCATTAATTTACAGAGAGAAACACAGCCAGAGAGGGAACACATGCAAGGGAAGTGGGAGAGGGAGAAGCAGGCTTCCCGCTGCTGGGCAGGGAGCCTGATGCGGGGATTGATCCCAGGACCCTGGGATCACGACCTGAGCTGAAGGCAGATGCTCAGTGACTGAGCCCCCCAGCCGCCCTGCTCTCCCCAAATTTCTATAACTATCTCATATGGTTAATTTTGGTAACATTTGTAAAAAATTTTTTGGTGAAAGGGGGTACATGTCTCAGTTGTTGGGTGTAGTGTTTTATATAAGTTAATTCAGTCAGATCCACTGTATCATTGAAGACGGTAATATAGTTACAAATATCTGTCTGTTTCTTCTGTTATTGGCAGTTATGAGTGAAGTCGCTATAGACTTCCATGTGCTTGTTACCGATAGAAGTACAAAGGATCCTCAGAGACTGCCGTCAACAGCTGCACACCAATGAGTTGGACAGCCTGAAGAAATGGGCGAATTCCTAGAGACATACAACAATTTCCTTATGACCCAATCCTGATTGAGTCATAAAGAAATAGGAAGTCTGAATAGATGAATCACTAGTAGGAAGATAGATTCAGTAATTATGAACCTCCCAACAAAGAAAATCCCAGGACCAGAGGGCTTCAGGAGTAGATTCTATTGGATGTTTGAAGAAGAATTAACACTGATACTTCTCAAAATCTTCCAAAAAATCGAAGAGGAGGAAATTCTTCCCTACATAGTTTGCAAGTGCAGCCCACCGTGCCACGGGGTAAGGACCCTCAAGAGAAGAATATTGCAGGCCAGTGTCCCCAGTGAAAGAAAATTTCAGAATAGCAATGAAAGACATCTAAATCAGAAAGAGAGAAGCCCTGGTATTACATAGAGACTGTCCATGACTTATGATAGGGTCACATCCTGATAAACCTGCCATTAATTCAAAGTTCCATAAGTAAAAAATGCATTTAATACATCTACTGAACATCATATCTTAGTCTAGCTGAGTTTAAATGTGCTCAGAACACTGACATGAACCTACAGTTGGGCAGAATCATCTCATGCGAAGACTATTTTAAAAAAAAAGCACTGAATATCTGACTTATTGAATACTGTATGAAAAGTGAAAACCAGAATGGCTGACTGGGTGCAGAATGGTTTTAAGTTGACCTTCCTGATCACGTGGCTGCCTGGGAGCTCCCATTGCCCAGCATCGCAAGGCAAGATCAGACCACATATTGTTCGCTGGGGGAAAGATCAAAACTCAAGGTGCGGCTTCTACTGAGTGCGTATTGCTCTCACACCACTGTAAAGTCAAATAATTATAAGTCGAACCTTCATAAATAGGGGACTGTCTGTGTAGAGTATCCTGAAGACTCCACTAAAAAACCGTCACAACTAATAAGATAATTTAAGAAAGTTGCAGGATACAAAATTAATACACAAAAGTCAATTGTGCTTTTTTTTTTTAAAGATTTTATTTATTTATTTCACAGAGAGAGAGATCACAAGTAGGCAGAGAGGCAGGCAGAGAGAGAGAGAGAGGAGGAAGCAGGCTCCTGCTGAGCAGAGAGCCTGATGCAGGCCTGGATCCCAGGATCCTGAGATCATGACCTGAGCTGAAGGCAGAGGCTTAACCCACTGAGCCACCCAGGTGCCCAATTATGCTTTTTAAAGATTTATTTGTTTTACAGAGAGAGCATGCAAGTGGGGAGGGGCAAACGAGAGGGAGAGAGAATTTCAAGCAGTCTCCCTGCTGAGCATGGAGCCCAACTTGGGGCTCATCTCATGACCCTGAGATCGTGATCCTGAGATCATAACCTGAGGCACAACCAAGAATTGGACATTTAACCAACTGAGCTACCCAGACACCCTGAAAATTAGTTGTGTTTCTACACACTAACAACAAACCATCATCAGAAAGAGGAATTGAGAATCCCATTTACAATTGCATCAAAAAGAACAACATAACTAGGAATAAATTTAACCAAGGAAGTGAAAGACTTGTACTCTGAAAAGTCTAACATTAATGAAAAGACAATGAAGAAGACACAAATGAATGGAAAGATATTCTGTACTCATTTGATATTGTCAGAATGTCCATACTGCCCAAGGTTATGTATAGATTCAATACAATCCTTATCAAGATTCCAATGGTGTTTTTTACAGAAATAGAAAGAAAATGCTGAAATCTGTATGGAGCCACAAAATAGCCTGAATAGCCAAGGCAGTACTGAGAAAGAAGAAAAAAGTTGAAGGTGTCATGCTTCCTTCCTTCAAACTCTGTTACAAAGCTGTAGTAATCAAAACACTGTGGTCCTGGCATAAAAACAGACACATGGGCTGGAGGAACAGAATAGACATTCCAGAAATAAACCCACACATATATGGCCAATTAACTTAGGACAAAGGAGTGAAGAATATTCAACGAGGGAAGGACAGTCTCTTCAATAGTTGTTGAGAAATCTGGACAACATCATGCAAAACAATGAAACTGCTCCCCTATCTTATACTGTCTACAAAAAGCAACTCAAAATGGGTTAAAGACCTGAAAACACAAAACTCTTAGAAGAAAACCCAGATAGCAAGCTCCCTGACATTGGTCTTGGTGATGATTTTTTTGGATTTGATACCAAAAACAAAGGCAAAAATAGACTCCTGGGACTACATCAAACTAAAAAGTTCTGCACAGCAAAGGGAAACCATCAACAAAATGAAAAGGCATGCTACAGAATGGGAAAAAATATTTGCAAATGTGTGATAAGGGGGTAATATGCAAACTATATAAAGGGCTCATACAACTCAATAGCAAAAACATAATCCGATTAAAAATGGACTGAGACCTGGCCTCAGATTCTGGAGGAAGTGAAAATTGGCCTGTGCTCCCTATTGCTGCTGGCACACTGTCTGCTCTGGGGCTCAAAGAGGGTGGTGGGTCCAGCTGTCCTGTTCCCGGCTTGATCACCTCATGCTGCTTGGAGTCGCCAGGGAAGGCAGTAGGGGAGGGCCATGAGCACCCCGACAGCAGAGCTGGTGTGGGAGGCCTGAAGGCAGAGTCTGGAGAAGCTGGAAACAACATCAGAGAATGGCGGGCTCCCGGCTTCCCTTGGCAGACGTATTTCTGCTGCTGACGTAGGATGATGTAGAAATGCTGCTCAGGCTCCCTGACACCCTCCTTTCTTCCCCAGGGAGTGCTAGGAAGTGGTGTCCTGAGATTTACCCCCATTTCTTGCCTTTTCTTTGGGGAGGGGTGCACCCTGTTGCCCCTGTGAGAGGCCAGCTACCCCTGCATTAGGTAACCGACATAGCCTCCCAGACAGTCTCCTGCTGCTGTGTGGGGTCCCCCACGTGTACTCTCCCCAAAAAGAGGAGGGGGCTCCTGCTGTGATCCCCTCACTCAGAATAAAATTGGCCCACCTGGCTCTTTGCAGTGGCCCCTGGCTACCTCTCCGAGCTGGGGGGACAGCAGCCACCCCACCTGGCCCACTCCTGCCTTTGCCCAGGTGGCCCCTCAGCCCTGGACACCTACCTGTAGGCAGAACTTGCCCTGCTAGTCCCATGCCCTTCCCCCTACCCCTCATCCTGCTCAAACTTCTCCGTGTCCTCTGCCTGCTCCACCACATTAATGAGCCGAGCTGTGTGGGTCTGGGCTTGCCACCTGCCCCCCTGCCCTTGTTCTCTGCTCCCCTTGGAGATCTGGCAGCCACTGCACCACACTTGCTGAGGGTACCTGAGGTCCCCGGGCCCTGAGGCCTTGCTAAACACTCCACAGGTGTTGGCACGAGTAGGGGGCTCTGTGTGGGCAGGAGGGGCTCTGCCTCGGCTCCTTGTGCTGATCGGAGGATAGCCTGGGTGTCCGGGGCCCTAGGTGGAGGGTAGGATGGCCCCATCCTTCCCTGCCCCTCCCCAGGGCTCCTGAGGCTGGCAGGGTGGGGGGCGGGGTGGCCCATTAGGGCCTGCAGGGTGCAGCAAGCCGCGCAGCCAGGGGTCCCAGGGGAGGTATGGGGGTGGCAGAAGCTTGGAGTCTGAGTATGTCCTTGGTTGCTCTTGGGCCACATTTCAGGCCCTCGGACTCTGGAATAATGGGGCCACAGCCAGGAGGGCAGGTCCCCCAGCTTGCTTGGTTGCGACAGCCCCTCCCGTGCCCCCTCCAGCTCTGGGTCAAGGTGAGGTCCAGTGTGTGTGTGTTGAGGGGACTGCGGGCACCAACAGCAGTTCTGGGCCTGGGAAGGGGCACCACGAAGTGGGAAGGGCTGTGGGGTGGGGGCCCAGCCTGGTGCCTACAGATGGTGGGGTCTGGCTGCAGGGCGGGATCTAGACCTACGATGCTGGGGACGGCCCTAGGGGTAGAAAGAACGGGCCTCAGAGGACCGGAGTCGGGGCCCAGGAACCTGGGACCAGGCCTCTGTCAGCTATAGTGGACCTCCAACACTTCCTCATGGGCAAGATGCATAAACCAGGGCCAGCCATGGCACCTGCCTCCCATGTGCACTTAGGCGAGTGTGGGGATGGGTCCAGTGTGCCCCACGTGCCTCCAGGCACTTCGGTGGGTCACCCTTATTGGGATGACCACATTGTAGAGCCAGGGGGTCCCCTCCCCGTGGTCCCTCAGCCCTAGCTACACCATGTGGGATCTCAGTTTGAGCCCTGGCCCTGCGGTAGGCCGTCTGGACGCAGAGACCCCACACGGGGCCAGTGGGTGTAGCCCGTTCATGCCTTGCTGCACACAGCAGGGTGGGCGCCGGCCTTGCATCAGTGTGCCCACCACGGGCAGCAGGCAGGAACCTGTCCTCTGGCCCCCCCCCCCACGGCTACCAAGACCCACCCCCAGCTCAGGGGCCAGTTGGATCTCCCTCTCCAGAGCCATGCTGGACCACGGGCCACGTCCGGGCTGAGCAGTCGCCAACACCTGCTGCTGTGTTCTTGTGGACACCTGCCAGTGGCTCGCTGGTCCCATCTGGGTGGTGGCTGGGCCGCGAGGGACGTCCGTCTGGCCCCGGCTGTGGGGTTTGGGCAGATGCAGTTTTGGCATCCTCAATGAGTGCGTTTTCCTCCGGATGAAACATGGATCCACCTGAGAAGAATTGTCACCCTGTCCCCTGTGTATTAGGGAACCCTCCTGTCCCCGCAGCATTGTGCTGTCTTGGGACATGCCCCTTCCATGTGCTGCAGCTCCCCCTCTCGTCCCACGTCCCCCGGTTCCTTCCTTTCCTCCTTCCCTGAATCCCTTTGGACTGAATGTTTACAACGATCCCCATTTCTACCTACACTATTGGCCTATCAGCTGTGGCTCCGGGTTTTGCATTCTGGCGGTGGCTTTGCCCGCCTCTGAGCACGCTCTCTCCCTGAGCGTGCTTTGGCCCCTGGAGACCCTGCGCTAATGCCCTTGGCCTTTGCACCACTGTTGCTTGGCCTGCAGTGTGTGTGTGCAGATGGACAAACCCCGGTGCCTCATTAATAAGTTGGCTTTAACCCCTCGATTATCTTCCGAAAATAATTAGACAGTGTTTTAATGTTACCCGCGTGTTTTCCGTGTCCAGCCCGCCTTGCCCTTCTGTGTGGACCAGTCCGCTGTCATCTCCCTGGTGCCACCAGCCTGCCTTCCCCATGCTCTACATCCCTCCCCCTTCCCAGGTTCCATCCTAGTGACAGGGACAGTGACAACCAGACAGACCCAGGTCCTGCTTTACTCAGCAGGAAAGGCAGCAGCAAGGGAGAAGATGCGGGCTGTGCACCTGTGCGTGAACCTTCCAGCAGAGAACAATGGTGACTGTCCCAGTCCTGGGGAGCCCTGCAGGAGAAGAAGAGGCCACCCACCCCTGGACCAGACCTCCGACCAGCCCTTGGAGGCCCCAAAGTGGCCCGAGCGGCTCTCTGTGGTGGCGCCACCTGGTGGGTACAGATGGTTACAGCCGCCTCCTGCGGGCTCCCTGGTAAGGGGTAAGGCCGAGTGGGCGACTTTGAAAACGGGGTGGGAGATCAACATTCTTTCACAATTTCGGCGTAAGGGGTGGGGGGCTCCAGACCACATGAAATTCAGATGGCTCAGCACAGAGATGCTAATGAGCTGGCAAGGCTGTGGGGTCATACGCATATAAGCACCTGCGCGCACATCCCCACTCGGTCCCTTGCCGTAGGTTTGCTGCCCCCCCCCCCCCCGGACGTAGGTCTCTGGCCATGGTGTCACTGCGGTGTCGCCAGCCAGCAGGTCCTCTGTGCCCACGGCCCTCGTGGCGTGTGCGTGACCCAGCTCTCCATGGGCCCACCTGACTGCCCTGGCTCAGTGACTCCTGCTTGGAGTGGCCGGGACTTCCATGGTGGCCGTATCCCTGTTACCCTGGGCAGGGACCCCTGGGGCGGGAAACTAAGGGATTTCGCCTGGAGGGTGTGTGAGATGCCTGTGGTCAGTGGATGTTGCCGGAAGCGTTCCCAACTCTTCCAGGTTCCTTTCCAAGGTCCCTTGTTTTGCAGTAGTTTCTGTGCTGTGGGGGAGGGGGGCGGTGGGTTCTTGGGTTGGGATGGAGTGGTTACGGGGTGGCATTTGGCTTGCATTCTCATGCACCCCAAAGTTTTCTTTCCTGCTGAGGATCAGCACAACACAAAGTGGTCTTGGAGAAATTTTTATGTTTTTAGTAATGAATAAAACCTGGAGTAACCAACTGAAATATCTTGGCCATGAAAGCAGTCTGTCTTGGGAAGAACATGAAGTTCCTCAGTGCCCCCAGGCCCCGGTGTTTGACCTGGAAGAGCGGCCTCTATTAGCCGGCAGCCCTGGCCACGCCCAGTGATCTCTGGCCCTCAGAGCAGGACAGGACTTCTGCCTACAGAGTGGAGGCTTGCACACAGAGAGCAGACTCCCTAGGCTCTTAGCAAAGCCAGGTTCCTCCGCCCCTCCCTCCTTCTCCCCCTCCTTCCCCTCTTCCCTCTCCTCCTCCTCCCTCTCTTTCCTTTTCTCCTCCCCCTTTTCCTCTCCTTCCCCTTCCTCCTCCCACTTCCTCCTCCCCCTCTTTCCCCGTCTTACTGTCTTACTTCTCCCTTCTCCCCGTCCTCCCTGAGCAAACACTCCTTGCTGGGACTTAGACTCCCTCTGAAGCTGTAAGTTCTCAGAGTACAAGAGAAAATGTTCTCCGCATTTGTCACATTGAGCTCAAAGCACTGCTCTGTCACTCTTGAGGGAATGCTCTGGAGAGAGCCCCAAGGACCTCAAGAGTGCTGGGCAGAGCTGAGAGGTCCCGACAAGCAGGGAGAACCTGGCCATGGCATCAGCTTCCAGTGGGGCTGGGAGGGGAGACCCACTAGCTGAGAGTGTGTGCAGAGGAGCTAGCTTTGAGGGAGGCCGCTGGCCACCTTGCACCCTGTCCTGAGGTGGGTTGTGATGCTGCGGTCACTTAATCTCGCTCTCAGCTGAGCTGGGGCTCCAGCCGCCACACGTGGATGCAGGGCCAGGTGGGGCCGGGTGTGATAGTCAGCATGGAGGCTTGCTGCCTGCATGCATGGGTCCCCAGGATCCCCGGCAGGGGTCAGAGTGGCTGGGGCTGGAGCAGGGGGGCGGGTCATCTCCCCGTTCTCCCAGGGAGGAGGCTGGTCACTGCTGGCAGTTTCTGCCTTGGCTCTGGGGAGCTTCGCTCGCTCTGGGCCTCTGTCTTTACCTGGCCTCCTCCCCGGGCGCCATGTGTTCCATGTCCCCTTCCTACCAGGATGGCCACACTGGGGCAGTGAGACCGCATTGGCCTAACTCCCTCTGCAAGGACCTGAGTTCCAAATGAGCTTGTGTTCTGAGGGCCTGGGGCTCAGGAATTTAACAGGTGAGTTTCAGGGACACAATCCCTTGTATGAGGGGAGGCCTACCCTGTAATGGGCAGAGATGGGTCCTCTTGCTGCTGGGTTACCGCCTCCACTCTCCACGGAGCTTCACATCTGCATTTCCTCCACCCCACCACGCCCTCCCTTCATCCTTTCATTCGTTCCTCCTGCACACGCAGTCCCCATTCACTCATTCCTCCCTCATGCACTGTCCCCATTCATTCATCTTGCACATACCATTCTCCTTTCCCAGTCTGCGTAGGCCCTTGGCAGGGTGTTGGGGCTCAGACAGCTGAGGGCAGTGGGTGGCATGGCCTGGGGGACAGGGCCCAGGGAATTTGGGGTCTTGTTCCTGCAGAGCGGGTGGTCTTGGCCTGTCCAGTCCCAGAGCTGGCCCTCGTGGCACTTGAGACTTGCTGAAGGCTGGCGGGGCCAGGAACCCACTGTGCTTCATTTCCAGGCCCACCAGAAAGCCAGGAGAGAGCTTTCTGCCCCCACAGAGGCAGCACCAGCACAGAATTTGCTGGGCGCAATACAAAATAAAAATCTGGGGAACCTTTGTTCAAAAATGATGACTCAACACCTGACAGTGACTGCAGAGCCATAAGCCACTCAGCCTGCTCAGCCTTCCAGCTTGGGGTGTCACAGCGGGGAGCGACTGCCCGCCCCCTGCCCAGGAGGCCTGTGGGGGCCGTTCTTGCTGGAACTTGTACAAGGAAGGACCCACAGGCTGGGCCCCAAACGGGCATGGAGGAGCTTGTCACGGACAGCTTTGTCAGAGCTCTTCTCAGCGCCCACGCAGCCTGACTCCAAGGCCTCATCCCAGGTGGAGCTCCGAGGATGGACAGAGGATTCCCATCAGAGGTTTTGGGGTGTCCTCACTCTCCCGCCTGCCTAAGTGGCCCCTCTTGTTGTTGAACAGTGTTCTGGAAACAACTCACATGCTGTGCCCTTCAGCCAATCTAAAGGGTACAATTTGTCCACATTTACTCCATTTACAGTATATTGTGCAACATCTCTCAGTCTGGTTCTGGACTTCCCATCACGGCGAAAGGATACCCACCCCTGGGCGGCCTCTTCCCAGCCCCTGGCCCCCACGGATCCACCTCCTGTCCCTGGGTCGGCCCGCTTTGGGCCTTTCATGTAGGTGGAATCCCAGGGCCAGACTCCATATATTCACCCCAAATCAGACAACCAAAGTTAGGCAGGCCAAGGGTGGTGAATTCAGGGCCAGCCCTGCCTCCTCTCCAGGACAGCAGCTTATTAATATGGTAATTTCCCCGGGCAGCTGCCTGGGAAGCTGGATGACTCTGTCTCTTGTGAGTTTTCCCTTTTACGGTAGAGGGTCATCTCTTTGGGGGGAAGAGCCATGTTCCTTTGGTTTTCCAGATCTCAGGATGGGTGGTGGTATGGGGGTACTTACCACTTCCCTCTGGAGAGAGATGAACAAAGAGCCAGGACGGGCTGCATTTGGTTGCGTGCCTGGCCCTGGAGAGAGACGGGGTTAACCCAATGCTGGTGAATGGGGTTCATAATCCCAGAGGGCACTGGCGGCCTGGAGGGAGCGGATTGCCCTAATGTGGCATGAAATTAAAGCAGGGAGCTACTCGGCAACAGGACTTCTCTTTTCCTCTCCTTCCCTTCTCTTAGGGATGAAGTCCTGCGTGGGGAGTGGTTTGGGCAGAGTCTTCCCTCCTCCCTCTGTCCCTTCCTCCCAGTACTCTGGAAAGCTTGCAGGGCCCTCTGCTAGCCTGGTCTGGAGTGTGGGGTGTCAGGATGGGGCACCCCTTCTCCAGGGCCCTCAGACACCTGCCAGGTGTGGTGTGGGGACACCTGCAGATACAGGGGCCCCTCAGGGCTGGCCAGGCCTGCCTGGCTCCTTCCAGCCTTGACCAGGGCAGTGGGAGCGTGGGTGGGATCCACTGGGGCTAGGCCCCACCCTGAGAGAGGTGCGACAGGTGGCCCCGTCACTGGTGGCAGGAGAGATGACAAGTGCTCCTCCTTCCAGAGAACAAGTGCTTCCCTAACCTGCCTTGTGCGGTCCAAGGAAGGGGCTGTTATCGGGGAACAACATGCTCCTTATGCATTGTTTTAAAAAATTTTATTTGTTTCTTTTGTAGAGGGGGAGCGTGGATGGGTGAGCGCGGTGGGAGGAAGGAGCAGAGGGGAAGGGGGAGAGAGACTCTCCAGCAGACTGCCCTTTGGGCACAGAGCCTGACACGGGGCTCAATCTCATGACCTGAGTTTAGACCAGAGCCCAAACCAGGAGTCAAATGCAAAAGCCATGGAGCCAGCCAGGTGCCCCTCTTTCTGCCTTCCTAAGAAGCTTGATTCTCAGAATACTGGGGAAGTAAGTTCAGGAGAAGCGGCCCCTACTTACAGATACAGGGGGATACTGGGCAGAGCCCCACGCAGACACGCAGGTCATCTCTACTTGGAATGGTCTCGTTCATTGTCAGTGAGGGCTCCAGAACCTTTTAACCTCCCAGGCCTCTGCTCTGCAGACCCCAACCCCACACGAGCCTGTACACTCTGCTACCTGGACCCCTGCGCATCCCAGCAGCTGCAGGACAAGGCTAGCCGCCCCGCCATGGGCCCCTGCACTACACACAGCACCCTGAGGGCAGTGCGTTCTTTGTGTGCAGGACTGCCTCAGGCTGAGGACGTGAGGCTGCGTGGGGTGGGTGAGCCTTCCACAAGAACTCGCCTTTGCCAGGGATTCTGCGGGAGCCACCGGCTTGTGTCTCTGCTCCCTTGTTTGAGGTTATCGATTAACAATTCTCTCTTTGGTCCCACAGGGAGGCAGTTTGAGCGCAGACGCTCAATGAGGAGAAATAAATATTTCATGGTCTGGACCAGTGAAGGAAGAAAATAAATAGCTATATCCTCAATTAAGTGTGGGTTTCCCACCAAAGAGAACACGTCCTGCCTTCGTGCATCTGGTTTTCTTCATCCTCTTAGGTGAAGTCACAAGCTGCCAAGTGCACAGCCTGGGAACGGGCAGGGTCAAGGGCAGGGTCAAGGGCTGGGTCAAGGGCAGGGTCAAGGGCAGGGTCAAGGGCTGGGTCAATGGCTAGGTCAAGGGCAGGGTCAAGGGCTGGGTCAAGGCAGGACCGCACAGAAAGCCAGGCACATGGAAGAGCTCCTGGAGGTTTGGGGGCTGCATGGCTGGTGGAGGGAGCACTGGCCCAGAGTGGGGAGTCTGGGCTATCATCCCCGATCTGCTCACAGGTCCTGGGTCTGGGGAAGACCCACACAGGGGTGCGGTTTGCGGGCAGCGTTTACTGCAGGCCTGTCTGCACTGAAGCTGTGTGACATCTGGTAACGTCTGATCCTCAGGCTCAGGGGCTCACTGGCCCGCTCCCACATCTCAGTGTGGGCTCTCTCAGCCTGGCTGAGCTCATGTGGTATAACTGCTTGCTGACTGAGTCTCATGATCCTGTTTGAGCCCTTCTGGAAGGTTCAGGCCTGGCTACTGTACTCGGTCCCGTTTTTTTTAAATTTAATTTATTTTTTTTTAAATTTTTTTTCAGTGTTCCAAGATTCATTGCCCATTCCCCACACCCAGTGCTCCACGCAATAGGTGCCCCCAGTACCCACCACCAGGCTCTCCCATCCCTCCACCCCCCTCCCTCCAAGTCCCTCAGTTTGTTTCTGTGTCCAATGTCTCTCTTATTTCGCTTCTCTCCCTGAATTACTCTACTTCCCATTTACTTTCCTTCTTCTACTGTCCTCTATATTATGACTTATGCACCACAAGTAAGTGAAACCATGTGATACTTGACTTTCTCTACTTGGCTTATTTCACTCAGCATAATCTCCTCCAATCCTGTCCATGTTGCTACAAAAGTTGGATATTCATCCTTTCTGATGGAGGCGTAGTATTCTATTGTATATATGTACCACATCTTCTTTATCCATTTTGGTCCAGTTTTTAAGACCACCCAGCACCCATCATCCTGATCACCCTGCTCCCCAGAGATCAGGCCGACTCCTCGACCAGGAGCATATCCCACCAGTGTGCCTTGTGCTGGGAAGAAGGTGAGCATCCAGGACCTGGTCAGGTGGGGCCTGGCTGCTCCGGGAGGTTAGGGGGCTCACCGCAGTTGACCCTTGATCTGGACGTGAGGGACCAGTGAAATCTAACATACCCCGAAAGAAGGAAGGCTCACCCATTCCAGTGCCCAGAGCTGAGCCTGGGCTCCTCCTTCTCTGTGCTCAGTGGGCTGGGTGACAGCCCAGGCAGGCCCAGGTCAGGGTTGTAGGCAAGCACTGTTGGAGGGTCCAGGTCCACTTCTGGGACTACTGGTCCGGGCAGAGTGACCTGGGGCACCCAGAACCCCGTCCTGCCCTTGATCACAAAGAGGAATTCCTCGAGCTGTGGCCTCCCAAGCCTGCCCAGCAGAGTTTGTGGGATCTTCTGTCTTTATGCAGGGGGCAGTCCTGCCCTCTCCTGGGGCAGGTGGGATGTGTAAGAAAGGGTAGCCCTGAGACAGCTGGGAGGCTGAGGGCAGCAAGCAGGCCATGGCAGCCCCTTCCAGCCCCTCTGGTGGCTGCTGCGGTCATCTGCAAGGCGCGGGCAGGGGGCACGCTGGTGTGGACGAGGGTCCTGTGCGATCGTGGTGGCGGCTTCGGGGCTCACACTGTGACCTGGAGAGGCTCCTGTGCCTGTGCGGCGCTGTCCTCATTCAGGGAAAGGAGCCAGCAGCACCTAGCACTGCACTGCTGTAGTGGGTGAAGGAGCAAAACCCCATTTCCATCAAAGATGCCTGTCGATAAGTCTCTTTCCCTCTACCCTTATGGAGGAGCCCAGAGTCATCCTTTTGGGATATGGACTTGGGGGGAGATGGGCAGGGAGAGAACTCAGGGCCTGGCAGCAGTTTGGGGAGCAAGGACATCTGAAATTTGTAAGGTGATCCAGGTGAGGCAGCACTTAATCCACAGAAAGGAGCAGTATGATGGGATTCTGATGCTGTGCTTGTGTGCAAGAGCTGTCCGCGCCCCTGAGTGTGCGTGTGTGCACATGCCTGCACCTGTGTGCATGTGTGTGCGTGTACCTGCGTGTGTGCACGCCTGTGTGTGCACCTGTCTGCATGTCTGTGCACCTGTTTGCATGTACTTGGACCTGTGCGCACCTCTGTGTGTCTGTGTGTGCACCTGTGTGCATGTGTGTGCATGTACCTGTGTGTGTGCACTCCTGTGTGTGTTCACCTGTCTGCATGTCTGTGTACCTGTTTGCATGTACTTGGACCTGTGCGCACCTCTGTGTGTCTGCGTGTGCACCTGTGTGCATGTGTGTGCGTGTACCTGTGTGTGTGCACTCCTGTGTGTGTTCACCTGTCTGCATGTCTGTGTACCTGTTTGCATGTACTTGGACCTGTGCGCACCTCCGTGTGTCTGCGTGTGCACCTGTGTGCATGTGTGTGCATGTACCTGTGTGTGTGTGCACTCCTGTGTGTGTTCACCTGTCTGCATGTCTGTGTACCTGTTTGCATGTACTTGGACCTTTGTGCACCTCTGTGTGTCTGTGTGCACCCATGTGCATGTGTGTGCAAGCATGCATATGTGTGTGTGCATGTAGTGGTTCCTCACGTCCTGGGGCCTCACCCTCTTTCACTGCTGGGCTCTGGGTGTGGGTGTGCCCAGGCTCTGGGTCCTGACGCCTTCCCCCATGTGGGGTGGCATCTGGTTTTTGGGGGGCCAGGCCAGGCCTCACGAGCTGTAAGCTGGGCGGGCACAGGACCCACCCTCAGAGGGGCCTGCTTGGTTCAATGCTCTGGGAATTCTTAATCAGTTTATGTTTGAGCTTGTGCTTCATACATGACATTTGAGGGGCCTGTGGAGCAAGTGTCAGCAGAGGAAAAGCCATGTGTGTCTCCCCCTTCTGCGTTGTTTCCTGCATTCACACAGAGCATTCAGGAGGCCCCTGGACACAGAATTCGGGGGTCCAGTGAGACCAGAGCAAGTGTGTCCAGTCAGGGAGAGCGGCAGGTGCCACATGTCCCCTTGAGCCAGAACTTGCAGTGGATGCAGAGACGAGGTCACGGGGCGGTACAAATTGTCCCCTTGTTCGTGTCTCTGCTGCTTCCCATGTCAGCCCCACAAGCCACAGGGACATCGGCAGAAGCAGGTGATGGACAGGAGACCCGGGCTCCTTTCCTGTCTCTTCCTGCACTGCCCATGGGAGGGGGCACTCTGGGGGGGGGACTGTTCACGCGCCAGGATATGAGAGAAAACCAGGGGGCCGGTGTGGTGTTCCCATCTGGGGACATAGCCACGGGTGCGTCGTGCTGGGAAGTGTGCTTGGGTGATGTGGAGGTTCTGCCTGGAAGTTAATTAAGGCTCTTACATTCGCTTTTACAGCTGGGATCGTGCAACACGGCGATAAACAGTAAAATTCATGCTCACCACTTGGCATTTTAACTTTGCTTTACTCAGAACTGCATTAAATAGCAAATAAGAGCGCCTGACCTGTGGAGAGGGAGGGCTGCAAGAGGAAGGAGCGGCTTTGTCCTGAGTGGCTCTCAGGGCGTGCTCCCACCTGGTCCTGGCCCGCCCTGCCCAGGACGCCCCAGGACAACCTCCTGCAGCTGGGGCTTTGCTTCCAGTCCCTCCCCAAACCCCATCACGCCTGGCCCTGCGACTGTCCTGATGTCCAGGTGGCCTGCCATCAGTCCGTGCTGGTGATGCCAGGGGTCTGGGGCAGGGCTCTCCCATCCCAATCGACACAGCCTCACCACCTCCCTGCCAGGCCAGTGGGATGGGGTGGGGACAGCGCAGTCAGGCCTCATGGACTCTGGAGTGGTCTTTGCTGTCTAGAGGGCTGGTCCCTCCTGATGAGAATGAGGACTTCTGCTCAGGTATGCCCGCTCCCCTCTTCTCCAAGGAACTGACCCCCATTGAGGAAACTACTGCTGGACCAGCTAGGGATGGGGGGTGGAGAGGCAGTGGTCTGGCTAGCAGGGAGGAGTGTGGCCCTGGGGTCAGGTCATGGCTGGACAGTGGCCGTGGGCTGGGAAATGGGCAGCAGGCTCAGACCTCAGGCGACAGATAGGCTGAACCAGGCTCTCGGACTCAGGCAGGTGGGGTCACAACCCTGTGGGGAGGCTGCGGGCTTATGGAAATGATACAGCCTAGGACACCCCCTCGCCCCCATCCTGGGACTGGAGACTTTGCATCTGTGTAGACGTTTAAAATTTATTTTTACTTTTATTTTTTAAAGATTTTATTTATTTATTTGACAGAGAGAAACACAGCGAGAGAGGGAACACAAGCAGGGGGAGTGAGAGAGGGAGAAGCAGGCTTCCCGCTGAGAGCCCGCAGGGAGCCCGATGCGGGCGCGATCCTGGGACTCCGGGATCATGACCTGAGCCGAAGGCAGACGATTAATGACTGAGTCACCCAGGCGCCCCCATCTGTGTAGACTTCACTGGGGACCTTGACTCCTGGTCCCTGGGGGCTGGCAGGGGGCTAGGACCTCCTGGAATTGTCCTGTCTTCGGCAATCTCGGCTGTCCACTCTCAGGCTGCCAAGATCGACTACCTAATCAAATACTCAATCAGAAAATGTCACATTCTTACTTATGACGGGTTTAATAATCATGGCACAATCATTGCAGGGAGTGGGGTGGAAAGTGCAAATGTAGCTTTTAAAATCATACATTTGGTCACTGGCAGGAGAAAAGGTGGAATGCTTTCATTCACACCGCCATGCCCCCCGGTGGGAGCAGGGAGGCTGGCCAGGTGATGGTGGTCTTGCAGCTGGGGCACTCCAGGCAGGCCGGCCCCCTGCTTGGGCTCGGGGTGGGCACGATACCCCGTTCAGACCCAGAAGGCTGCTGCGCACCACCTATCATCTGCCCGTGTGAATGCGGCAAACTCAGGTAAACTCAGGGGGGCATAGACAAACCTCCAAAGAGAAACCTAAAAACAAGGAATGCAGGGGTGAGGTTTGGGGTAAAGTACTAGATTTTAGGTGAGTCCATCCAGCATGATTTTGAGCCTCTTTTAGTTTGAGAGTAGAGATCCATGGTTAGAGATGAGAGCAAAGAAACAAAGCAAAGAGATGCTGGGAGGAGGGCAACAGCCCCCAGCTGCAGATTGAGCCCCTTCAGGGGTGACAGACATGGCATGCTCTTCAGCAGGACGTGTGTGTGAGGTCTCAGGTCACCGTGAGCAGGACATTCCACCACACGGCAGCTCACCGGACCCACACCCACTGAGGCGACAGCCCGTCCTGGGTGGGGGAGAAGCAGCTGGGATGCAGAACCTTGGAGCTGGGGCATTTCCCTGCTCTGGGCCGGTGGCTTCACCTGTGGAAGGTCTGATCCAGAACCCATGGCACCAACTGCCCCAGCCAGGCGGCCGATCCTCCTGGAGAGTTGTCCCTCTCACTCACTCTCGTTCACTCTGGACCTGGGGGTGCCGTACAGGCATCCTCCTCCTGTCCGTCCACACCTCTGCCTTTATGTTCATGACTTCAAAGGAACTCCAAACAATAGCGCTTCCTGCAGAGCCCACCTCAGCTGGGTGGGGTCCCTTCCTGGCCCTCTGTGGTCAAAGGAGAGTGGGAGGGCCAGACACCCAGAGGAGGATGAGGACACAGTGTTAAAGGTCGAGATAGAAGCCATGGTGTGCCCCCTTCTCCCCTCATGGCTCTCTGAAACCCAGTCACGGCAGCCTATCCTGAGCCAACACATGAGCATGGCGGGTCCCCGAGCGGGAGCCCTCCTGGGCCCTGAGGTCTCCTGGAAGGAGGCACATTCATCACTGAAGTCAATATGACTTGGCCCCCAGCCCTCACCTGTTTCTCTTGTGCTTAAGGGGGCACTTGTGGCTTCAACTGGGGACAAATTAAGAGGCCTTGGTCATCTGAGCATTCCCAGGGAGGGGTCTTCTCTTGGGCTTCACCAGTTCCCCTCTTCTCTTTCTTCATATATTTTCCTGATGGGTTTTCATTTCTGAAAGTTCATGAACAGGAGAGAGAAGGAACCACAGAGGTTTTCTGTGCAGGGAGTGGGAGGGGTGCAGGGAGAGGGAGGGAGGGAGGGAGGAGGAGAAGTGAGGAGGGCAGTCACAGGTTGAGGGGTCACTGAGAAATGGGGCAGTGGCCTCTGCCAGGCCCCACATGGTACATCCGGGCCCCGTGTTCTCCTTGGGCTCTCAGTGGCTTGTGACCCTGATGTCTGAAAGCTCAAGTGCACTCTTGGCCAGGCTCCTCTCAGGTGAGGGGCAGCTTACCTTTGGGGAGCTGGCCTCTGGGGCTGGCCCAGTGGTGCTGCCAGCAAAGGTCTCATTGCCTTGGGTCTCAAGTGACCTCCTTGCTGACCTGTCTGTACTGTGGCAGTAGGGGGGTTGGGAAGGAGGGGACACTTCACTGCATTAAGTAAATAATGGGGCAACCTCCCCCACTCCGAGGACAGAGACAGGCCACTGCCAGGATCTGGGGCAGGTCCCTGCTCACAGACTGGCCAGCCTGATGCACCTGAGTGATTTGCCAGCCAGATGCCCAGGGCTGACTCTGGAGGGTGGGGGGCCTCCCACTTGCTGTGGGAGCCCAGGGACCCCTCTGACACCAGAAATAAGGGCGACCCCTCCTGATTCAGTCAGCTGGTAGGCTCAGCCCAGAGCAGCTTGCAATGCTCTTGGTGCTGTCCGTGGTGCTGATGGCAGCTCATTAAGGTGGGGTGCACCTGTTACTGCCCCATACAGGGGTGCGGGCTCTGGCCTCCCCCATGCGAGGGCAGGACACAGGTGAAGATGCACACATCCAAGCAAGCGGCCCCCACGGAGAGCAAACCTCAGCTGCAGAGTCCCCCCAAGCCTCCCAGGGCAGCACCCACACTCTGCAGGCCATGCCACAGTGAGTGTATACATCAACACACGTTCAGAAATGAAAGGAAGAGTGTCATGCTCAAAGCCACTCTGCCTTTTCTTGCTGACATCCAACCGGGACAGGGAATTCACCTGGAGAGAAATGAGGCCACAGATGGTACACACACTCTATAAATACTGCTTTCTTGGACACGCAGGTCCTAAATATTTCTTTGTGCCACATTAACCTAGAAACTGAGCACCTCCTCAAACAGCCACGGACTCCAGAACCATCGTCAAGCACATTTGTGACCTGGAGCTCGGAGCCATTGCATTTTTGGGAGGACAAGAGGATGATGAGGAGGGATAAGAATCATATCTGAGGGGAAAGCATCTCACACCCAAGCTATTCCCTGATTCTGTTGTGCTCCGAGCCACTGTGGGTACAAATGGACTTGCTCTGCTGCATGGACAGATCTGTGGAGGCCCGTCCACTGTAAACACCAGTGACTCCATTGCTCCCCAGCATCAGAGTCCAGCTCTATTCTTTCCTGCTGAGCATGTAGACATGGCCAGGCCCCATCCCCAGATAAGAGCCCAGGCTAATGGGCAATTCCAGGGATGCTCGACCCAGGGGGAAGGGCAGCATGCCAGGGCTGGGGATGCTGGGAAAAGCCATCTTGTGGTGCAGGCTCTTTGGTGTGGCAGAGGCTCTCCCTCTGGCATTTTCCAAGCAGGCAATGCTGACTGGGCATGTCAGGGAGAGGGAAGCTGTTTGCTAGCTTGTCATCTTAAAGCTAATTATTTAATTAGCCTAATTTAAACTTTTACCAAATTTAGCATCAAAACAAAAATCTGTGATTGCAGTGTCAGAAAGTAATAATATAATTAACTTATTTAGGGGTAACATATTAGCTCAGTTGATTGCAAGGGGGTCCTGGAGAGGAGCTGTGCCCAAGATGTGTGAGCACGTGAGGGGCCCCAGGGGGTGGGTGGATGGGTGGCCCCCAGCTCCCTGGGGCTGCATGCGGGCAGCTCCCCCACCCGGCGGCCTTGGCTCTGCCCACACTCAGCCACGAGGGCTCAGCTGGGGAGATGCTGCCCCAAGACTGCACACACCCACTTTCCAGGATCAGAGTTTAGGGTGATGTTTCTCTCAACTATAAGTTCTTGTCAGGACTCCAGAATTTGATGCCAATTTCACTTGTAAAGTTAGTTGTCAAACCCCACTTCTTCTCCACCTGCTGCCAAATAAGTCGCTCTCTCTCTGCCCTTCCTCTTCCTCCCATGTGTCTCCAGGAGCCCTCCTGCCAAGAAGTCAAGTGGACAGCACTGATTTCTGATAGAGCGTGGCTGTCAGGGAGCATCCAGGGAGTTGTCGGGGCTGCTGTGCTTAGTGTGGACTGTCCAGCCAGCCCAAGGCCATGGGCAACAGGGACACCCTTGTCAGGATGCCTCACATAGATCTCCTCCTGGGACCTGGCACAGGCCTGGACCCTGCCGTCTGGACCAGCCTGGTGGTCTCGGAGTCAGTGGGACTAGAGGCCTCATATGTAAGTGTCCTGACTTCACCTTCCTCTCTGGAGTGGCAGTCCATAAGTGCTTTTCCCCAGAGAAGCGTGCTAGGACTGGGCACCTGAGCTGAGCTCTGGGCAAGGGCTTTTTGCAGTGGCTCATCTTGGAGTAGACCGAGGAGAAGGCGGCAAGAAACAGGAAAAGGTGGACGTGAGGTCAGCTGGGGCCATGGGGCCCATATTTGTCAGGAACCCTTGAGAAGAACACGGATCAGCGTCCAGAACTCCCTGCTCAGGGTGTTTATTCACAGGCTCCACCGACCTTGGCCAAGAGGGACTCCCCACCAAAGAGTGCAGCCCCCAGAAGCTGGAGGAAAATGACACGTGTGGCCTGCCTGTGCTGGGGGTTGGCAGGAATCAGTTTTGAAGGGACAAGAAGACTGCAGGCCAGGCCTTCCACTGACGTCTACACTCAGGGGACACATGTGGGCACTGGTGCCCTTAACTCCAGCCCCTGACAGACAGGGGTCTGGAGAAAAGACCCATGGGTGGGGGCAGGGATCATGGCACTGCCCTTGGGGATCCCCAAGACACAGGGGAACCCAGGCTCTGGTGCATCCATGGCGGTTGTGAAACCTGAGTGGTCATTGGTGGGACCGGAGTCCTACAGGCTTTGGATGCCTTCGCACATGGTGGGTCTGACCTTTGAGGAGAGGATCCCACCTGCCTTGGCTGCAAGATGGGCTAATAGCCAGTGCTGTCCTCTGCACACCCCTCCTAGCCCGGCGACCGGAGCATGGGGCCCACATGGGCACTGGGGTTGGAACAGTCCCTGTGTCTCTGTGCCAGGCTCAGAAATGCCAGCTGGCATTTAGGTGCCCTCAAGGACACACCAGGCACATGGGCTGGCAGGAAGAGGTGCGGGGTCAAGGAGCTGGGGGCCTGTCCAGTCCTCACACCCTCCAGGGAGTCCATCCAGGGCAGGGTAGATGCTGACCTTCCACCCCGTACCCACACTTGATCCCCAAACAGGAGTGCTCTTGCCAGTGATGCAAATCCTCACTGACTTTGACACCCCCAGCAGAGACTGCTGGCGGCAGATCTCCCAGATCCCTGCGCCAGGCCCCCCAAGTCCTGCTGCAGCCCCTCTTCAGGGCCCAGGTCCTGCCGGTAGGGTGTCCGCCAGCCCGCTCCCTTCCTGTGCCTGGACCCCAAGAGCTATGGCTGCCTGTGGAGGCCCAGACTCTGTCCACCCTCATGCCTGTTCTTCAGGAACAGGTCAGCGATATTTAAAGCTACTTTTGTGACCAGGGCCTCATGCATGCAGAGGTTCTGAGAACAGCCAGAGTTTCCAGTGAGCCTCATCAACCAGCTGCAGGTTGGCCTGCAAAATGAACAGGAGGCGAAGGCCAGGTGGGACTGGGAGGAACGGCAGTGAAGAGACACTCGCGTCCCTTGAGTGTTAGGGAAATGAGGACATTTGGTGCCAGACTTCCTGCCTGATTAGATTTCCATCAACTCCGGGGGACCTGCTGAGGAGGCAGCTAAGCAGCCGTGCTCCGAGCCCGGGCGTTCTGTAGAGACAGGATGGCGTGGGGCCGACCTTGTGCACGGGCTCTGGGGTGCTGAGGCCCGCCTGTCTGCCTGTCCCCTAGCAGGCCACTTTGCTCCCTGCCCCAGCTCTGTCCTGCATCCCCCCGAGGGGCAGAGGGGCGGCCAACGAGCTTTCAGGATGTGGGCAGGGTGATTCTGAGGGACAACTTGCTCTCACAACTTGAGATAATAATATACCGTTTGAAAAGCTGCTCAGCTGAGGAAAATGGGTGTTATGTCTTCCAAATAAAGGCTTTAATTGCCCCCAAATGGATGACTGTGAAGAGGAGTCTGGCAGGAAAGGCAGTTCCTCTCCACCTCTGGGTCCCTGCAGGTGGTGAGTGCCCGTTCCCCCTGGATGCCACAGCCTGCCTGGGGCCCGTGTGAAGCCCCGCTGTCCTCATCCCTGGACACAGGCTCCCAGGGCAGCTCCCAGGGCAGCCCTAGAGGGGCCCAGAGTAGGAAGACAGAGGATGGGGGCTACACAAGGTGACCCTGCTCTGTGGCAGGGGCTTTGTACCCCCACCTCAGACCACCATTGCTGCCTGAAGCCTGGGGGGGACTCTTCATGAGTGTCCAGGCTGGTGCCCCCAGCCCGAGCAATGCTGGCTGCCAGCATCACCCCAACATGGTGGCCAGGCTCCCCTGCAAGACCCTCCCCTCCCCAGCAAGCATAGACTTGCCACTCAGAAATGGGAGCCTTTGGGGCTGTTTTGCCGGGCCCCAAAGTGCAAGTCCCCTGCTCCTCCAGTCATGCCTTCCACCCCCATCTGCCTCTAGGCCAGGCCTGGGGGGGGGGATGCCTGCCCCACTTGTACTTGCTCCATTTGCTCAGAGGGTCACTTCTGGGACCAGACCACCTTGGCCTTGATGACCTTGTCCTTCCCCGTGTGGCCACAGTCCCACCCTAGTTTGCCTTCTCTGCTGCGTCCATGTTGCAGTGGCCCCCACATCCTCCAGCTTGAGCAGCATGTAAGTCTGGCAAAGTTGTAAAAAAGGCTCTTTTAGGAATAGCCATGTTTTGGATTCTTTAGAGAAAACTGCTGTTGAAAGAGATTCTCCGGGGGGTCCTCTGATGCTGGAAGCCCTCCCTGCCTGCTGAGAAAAGGAAAAGAGCCAGTCCTCCTGGCGGGGTGTGGCCGCCGTGGGCTTGGAGGGGATTTCAGGTGGCCAGGGCTTCAGCGGACAGTTCTGATGTCATAAGGTTCTACTCTGAGTGTGTGTTGGCAAATAACCAAACTACCATATCAAACTTACGATTTTACAGTTATTTCTGCTCAGGCCAAAGGTTAAAAGAAGTATTTAAATCAATTCATTCATTTAGCCAAAAAAACCCCACAACCATCCTGGACTGGCCTCCCCCAGAAGTCGACCCCAAAGTGCTCCAACAAAGTGCTTCAGACTGGGTGGTTTGCAAAGACAGGGATTCGTTCTGTCAGCTCTGGAGCCCAGAAGTCACGAATCAGTGTGTCTGTGTTGGCTCCTTCCAGGGCCCTGGTGTCTGTTCCCGGTGCCTCCACTGCTTCCGGGGCTGCTGGCACCCTCGGCTCGTGGACACCGTATCCTTGTCTTCATCTTGCCTGTTTCCTGTGTCTGCCTTCCTTTGTCCAGAAGGACGGGCACCACTGGGCCTAGAGCTTGCCCAAATCCAGGATATCCTCTTGAGAGCCTCGCCTTAATCTATCTGCAAAGCCTCTTGTTCCGGTTAAGGGGGACAGACTGTGGACAGCACTGGGCTGTCCCAGGAGGCGCAGAGGGGCAGTGAGGCGGGGAGGCTACTGTGTAGTGTGGGCATTGCGAGCGAGTCACTGCCATGGGCAGACGGCGTGAACGTGCCTGCGTTGTCCTCACCCAACGAGCCAGGTGGTGGGGGTGGGGCTGTGGTGGCTGTGATTGGGGACGGGCCAGCTGCACCCACCCTCACGCCCCATCACTCTCAGACGGTATCCCTGTCCAAGGCCTGAGGCTTGCTGGAGGGCCTGTTTTGTTGACCTCTTGAAAAGGACCACGCCCTGAGCTCTAGACAGATGTTGGAGGGGAGAGCCGGGCTTCAACACTAGCCCCCACCTGGGGCTCCAGATCCTGGGACCGCGGTTGCTCCCAGTGACCTGCAGGCTCTCTTGTCCTCATGAGAAGCACAGCTGCACTTTCTCTCCAGTCCTTGGACTTTGTGTGTCTCTGGACCCTTCCCTTGACCCTTCCCTTGGACCCTTCCCTTGGACCCTTCCCTTTGACCTTCTCTGGCCCAGAACCCTCTTCCTGCTCCAGGGCCTCTGCAGGGCCTCCCGCCAGTGGGCACAGGCTCCTCCCTGGATGCCAGGACACAGCCCCATCGGCCTGGCTCCCGGCTCCTCTGGTCCCCAGACTGGGTGGGCACTGCCATGGCCCCTCCCTCCAGGCGCCACCCCCAAGCAGGCCCTCCCTATGTACCACATCCCCGCAAAGAGAAGGGGGATCTATTTTGTTTGTAAAAAGCTGATTATCATAGATAAATGTATCTAATTAGTCTCATTTGCTGACACACAAGCCTTTAATTGCGAGTTGAATAATTAGACATATCTGCATATGCAAATGAACATGGTTATACCCTCTGTCAGTCTTTAACATGATTCCTCCAGAGACAAATAATTCTCTCTGCTTCAAGACAGAATATGATATATTAATTTACACAGACAGATAACTTTATTTAGAACCAGCGACTCTCTTGTTTGTTTACAAAGTAATAGCTGGAGAAGTTGGAGTCACCTCCCACTGAAGAAACATCTGGGCCCCCCCACCGAGCCTCTCACTGGGTGGCACCCCGACGTCAGGGCTTGCTCAGTCCTCCCAGATGCCCACCCCTTACAGGGTGATAGGGTGGGGAAGACAGCCAGTGCTCTCTCCAAGGCTGCAGTCTGGCCCAGTGCATTCTGGGTGGTGCCCCCACACCGGTGCGGCCGACAGGACTGGGGTCCCGGCTTCCAAACCATGGTGCTGCCTCCAGCTCTGGCCTAGGCTGGTCCAGGTGGCACCCTGCTGATGCCTGTGTGCCCAGCAGGCTCAGGGGAAGGCCGGTGTGCCTGGCAGGGCCTGAGGCCTTGGGATCCCTGCTCAGGTCAGGCCTACCCAGCCTCTGCATTTGGCTGAGCTCCCTGACTCCTCCGTAACCCAGGAAGGGAGCCCTAGGTGCCCCCAGGGACTGCACCCAGTGACTGCCCTGGGCATCCTGTGGTCTGGATGGGATGTGGCCTGTGAGGACGTTAGGGGACCTGACTGCAAGAAAGAGGGAGTTCCCCCCTGCTGATGACACCCCAAGCAGAACCCAGCTCCTGGTATTCAGGGGGCCAGGGCCCTGGGTGGGGCCACCCAGGACAGCAGTGCCTAGCCCCCTCCCCGGGCCTGGCTGGTCACATGGTTCTGGCAGGGGGAGGCAGAGCGTGAAGAATTTGGCTCCACGGAAGGAGGGTGCACATTCCCTGCTTTCCAGAAGGACTCAGCCCCTCCACCCCCACCCTCCCATTGCCATGGCAACCAGCTCTGGAGTCTGACTGGAGCTGACACCCGGAGCTCTCCTGTGGTCCCCTCCCTCTGCCTCCAGGGCCAGGAGTGTGGTGGGCCTGCGTGGCCAGCAGAGGGCAGTGACAGGCCGGCCGCTGGGAGGGGAGGGGTGGGGGGACTTCATTGGAAGCAGGTCCCACATTCCGGGGTCTTGGGTCTCTGTACACCCCAAAGTCCGGAGGCCAGCACTGAGCATGGGGGCTATCAGCCCTTCTGTGTACCGCTGTGACCCATGTGGCCCTCGGTCTGTCAGGACGTTCATCTTTGGCAGAGTTGCAGGGCCAGAGTCTGTTGTCCGTTCCCAGCCCCAGGCAGGGGTCCTGCTTCGCCCCCCCCCCCCCCCGCTGCTGCTGAGACTCAGCCAGGCGTGGCCCCAGCTCATGGCCGTGCTGTCAGGGGAGAATAAGGAGTTTGGCTTCTGGCCGGCGGGTCTGCCGTGGGTTGGGGGTGGTTGGTCTGACATCCTAACTGCAAGCGAGACACACTGTCGAGCACCAGGAACTCATCGGAGAAGCAAGAAAACATTGCAGGAAGGAGGGAGAAGGCGATCAGTCGTGCTCAGGGAAGCTGGGGCTGAGAGGCCTCCTGCTCTGGCCACAAGGAGGTCTGGGAGGAAGTGCTCATATAGTTTTATTCAGACCTGCAGACCCAGCTGAGGCACAGGCTGGGGGACAAAGGGTTCAAAAGACGCCCCCAAACCTGCTTCAGAATGAGGGGCTCTGCCAGAGGAGAGAGGGTCTGCACTCCAAAGGAGGTGTCTGACCACCACCTGCCCTGTGTGTGCTCCCGTGTGTGTGCGCGTGTACAAGCCTGTGAGAGTGCACACGGGTGTGTGTTGTCTGGGGCACGCAGCACGGGAGTGTGTGCACACACCTGTGTTCTGTTTGTGCACATGTGTGCACACGTGCTAGTGTGTGCAGACCGTCTGGGGCTTTGGCATCTCCTCTCCTTAGCGGACCCCTCTCTGAGCCGAGCGGCTGCACAGACAGTGTGGCCGGCTGGCGGCACCTCCCCCAGGGCTCTGATGGCAGACACATTTATGCCATTCCTCCTCAGGGCAGCTGGAGCGATGGAGCACAGGGACCGAGGGGTGGAGGCTGCGCTGGCTGGCTGGCTGCTGGCCCCCTGCTCCGCTTCTCCCCGGTACAGAACTGGCCTTCCCCTCGAGGAGGCTGGAGAGGGTCGGCCAGGGCAGAAGGGAGGCCAGCAGGAGCTGCTGCTGGTGGGCCGGGGGGCCAGGGAGGGGCACAGGGAGGGGAGCTCATCTCCTTGGAGGAACATGACGCGGCTTGCAGGTGGGCACACACTCGCAGGCAGACACGTGCCTGGAGCCTCGCTGTGTTGGGTCTTTCTTCCCTCACAGGGGTCCTGGCTCTCAGCAGAGTGCATGTCCGTGTGTCCCACCCCAACTTGGTCTTCAGGGTAGATTGAAAGCCCAGCTGCCGCAGGCAGAGCCTCCAAATATCCTTGATTTGATGGCGGCAGTAATAGCGGGGAACAGCTGAGGACGAGAGCTGTGCTCCTTTTCACCCTCAGCCCCCTCCTGGGGAGGCGTGTGGTCTGGGGTCTCCCCTGCTGGCTCTGGGCAGAGTTGCGGCTCAGACTCAGGGGGGGCCTGCCTTGTGCTTGCAGCATCCTGGGGGGCCACTGAGCCCTGGGGCGCCTGCAGCATCCTGGGGGGGCACTGAGCCCTGGGGCACCTGCTACTCAACTTGGATAGTTGGCTTTAGCTAGCCCATGGATTTGGCATCCTAACTGGCATGGGCCAGGGTCCCACAAGGGACAATGGGCCCTCTGTGTCAGAGCGAATGTGGTCGGGGCAGAGATGGGGTTGGCATCCCCCCAGGGGGGGGTCAAACATGCCGAGGGAGTAGCCTCAGAGCTCGAGGAAGCCGCCGTTCTGCAGTGGGGCTGGTGCTGTGGCAGCCAGTCTCGGCGCCAGCAGCCCTGCACAGGGCCAGAGGTCCCTGCAGCCACATGCTGGGTGGTAGGGCTGGGGCAACCCCTAGCTGCGGGGAGACAGCGCCTTTCAGGGTCCTTGCACTCGGCTGCTGTGTCTGCCTTGCCCTGGCAGTTTCCTACAAAGACACAGACATCCTGAGCAGGCTCGAAGTGCGGGATAAGGAAGCACGCCTGGGGCATCTCCCCACCCCACCCCACTCCCCCCACCCCTGCACCAACCTTCCACTGCTGCCTGGGCCCAGTGATCAGGACAGGGCCCCAGACACAACCACACGCTATTCTCTGTATGAAACCCCTCCAATGGGCCCACAGGCCTTCTTTTGGCCTCGTTAACCGTGATTATGAGAGCTGGTTTAAAATACATTCACGGGGTTTCCTCCAGCATGGAATGTGGGACATTTCCCCATCAGGATTTGTCTGGAAACAGTCTCAGGATCAGATTTTTTTTTTTTTAAACTGAACCCACAGCTTTCCTCTCTACTCTGCATGTTCAATGGCGCATGATATGACTAATTCCAGAGAAAAATAACCTGCAAGCAGGAACATGGGCCCATTTGAGCTCTGAGGCATCAAGGACATGTTGGAGGGGGGATGGTCCCCTCACGCTGCGGCTTGGCAGGACCTGGGGGCCGGTGGAAGGAGGCAAGTGGCTTTGCATGCTGACCCATGGTTTGGTCTGTCCTCGCACGGGATGCCTCTTTCCAACACCTGCAGGTTCGTCTGCCTACCCCCTGCCACGTCTCACCCCTGCAAGGCTGGTTGGGGTGCTGGCTGCTTCCCCCCATGCACGTGGCTCAGCCTCTGGGAGGTGACACTACCCGGCCTCTGCCCAGCCCTGGGAACCTGTCTGACTCTCCCCGTCGTCCAGGTTCGGCTGAGGCTGTGCTGGCTTCAAGACAGGAAGTCTTAGAGCTTCTGCCAAAGCATTAAGTCTTCTCCAAACTGTCAGAACTGAAATAATTTTAGAAGCTATTGTTTATCTTGGGTTCTGTTTTTCATGTTTGGTCCCAAACGGTCATCGTCATCAGAGGAGGGTGTCCATGGGACCCGGCCCACAGCGAGGCCGCCAGGGAACTGGACAGATGTAGGGTGTTGAGCTGAACCCCATGCCATATGTTCTGGCGGTGTCGAGGGCAAAGGCAGCAGCCACGCCTCTCCTAGTCGAGCAGCCCCTGCCCCTGTCCACACAGCCCTCATGGGTTGTTTTGGGCTCTTTGGGCCTGGAGAGGAGGGACACTTGCAGACCCACAGGGCTCTAGGAGGTGGGCGCTGGCCTTTGTGCTAACCCACATGGGCACGCTGAGGGCTTTATGTCCCATGGGCACGTGGGGCACAGGCCCAGTTACTCCCCAGGAGGAGGCCCGTCCTCCTTGGGCCTTTCCTGCAGGATGCAGAAGCAGCGTGGCTGCTTCCCAGCTTCTGGTCCTCCACCTCCGAGGGCTTCTCTTCTTGGCCAGGGTTTTGTCTGGGAATGGGGTGGTCTGTGTTGTGTGTCCCTGAGATCATGGTGGGGGTGGGCTCCCCCAGATGTTGAGGCCACCCTGCTGACCAACACGTGCTCCTCTATGGGGCCACGTTCTCTGCACCCCTGTGATGGAGGCCTGAGACCGATTTTACTTTTTCCTTCTCTCCCTCAGGGGAATTGGTGCTCACCAGGTTGAAGTGGCTTCACTCCCACAGGCGTGGCTCTGGGCTGCAGAGAGGTGGAGCCCCAGGGGGGAGGGAAGGAGGCCATTACCCCCAGGAACATACTGCACTCACGTGCTGCCTCCTGCTGTCCCCGGGATGCCCGATCGGGCCGCCTCCGGACACAGCCTGTCTCGGACCTCAGACCTCACAGACACTGGCCCCTGTCTGCCCCAGGGACTGTTCTCCCACTGCTCAGTGGCTTGGTTGTCTAGGAAAAGGATGCCAGCCCAGACCCTGCGGGGGCCCAGGAGACCCCCATCCCCCAAGCTCTCCCAGCCTCTTGGTCACAGCTGTGTGCAGAAACAGCCCTCTGGGGGTAAGGCATGTGATGAGCCAAAATGGCCACAGAGCACTGTGGTGTAGGGGGCTGGCCGGTCACTTCCCAGAGCATGGCTCTGTTACCTTAACTGAATGGAAGCCTACTCCAGCCTCAAGGACATTCGTGATGAAATGCCTTTACTCAAGGTGTGATGAGGCTAAACACTCTTTGAATAAAGCCTCACACTTGACATGTTCTCTGCTCCCAAGCTCATGGAACAGATTCTCCAGCTCATTTGCCTAGTACTGCCCAGGCTGAGGCCTTTCTATTTTGGTGCAGATGGAAGCTTCCTTCCTCTTGCTTTTGGGTCACCAGGGCGCTAGATGCCCACTGGGTACAGGACGGCTTTGCCATGACCTTGCGGGCAAAGCAGGATGAAGAAGTATGGGATTTAGGGTGTTCTGAGTTTGTTTTAAGATGCGAATGAATAACACTTTGGCTTTCTCTGTCCTGGAAGGGCCATGCAGAGCCTGGGGGCTGGGGGTAGAGCCACACAGAGGCAGTGGGAAGATGCTCTCCTCGTGTTTGGAGTGGGCAGCTTTGTCCACTTGTCCTGAGCCCCATGGCCCTGTCAGTCTGTGAGCAAGAAGGATATTCTGTGATGGTCCCTCTCTCAGGGGCACACCTGCCGGCACCAGCAGGCTCATTTGGGGTCAGCAAGCTGTCCTGTCCAGTCCTGTAATCCCAGGACTCCCATGTGGTGCCGTCACACACACAGGGACAGTTACCTGGCGGGCAGCTAAGTCTCACACTGCACTACAAGGATGTGTCAGGGGTGGAGGGGCCGTGGGAGGGACAGAGACCCTCCCTCCCTGTGGAACTGGGAAGGGAGGGACACTCAGGGAATGACCACTGGTGGCTGATAGTGGTGGGATGACGGGAAACCCCAGGGCTGCCAGGTAGAGGGCTGCCCCTCCGGGAAGGAGGCAGCAAGGGCTCCCGGCACAGGAACAGTGAGCCCCCGATGAGACAGATGTGGCGGAGCATGGCTGCCGGGACAGCAGGCTGTCTGGCTATTACCTGCTCCTGGCCCTAGAGCTCGGTCTAGAAAGACCCTGTGTCCTGGTAGGGGGGTCAGGCAGCTCCACACTCACACTGACTCTCCAGTGCCGGGCGCTGCCCTGACTTCCACTCATTCACACATTCATTGCTTGAACAAACTGTCCTGACTCTTCAAGTGGGAGGGAAGGAGGAGAGGGGCCCCACCAGCCACTGGTGAAGCACTGATCAGCACCCCCGACCCGCTGCAAGCTGTTGGCCAGGGGCCACGTGAGCCACTGGTGTGTGTGGAGCCAGTGGCCGTGTGGCAAACATGGATTGAGTGCCTACCAGTTTCCTGTCTTCATCCCCCCTCCCTGCCTGCTTCCGTCCTCATTCTGCCCTGCACCCCAGACCCACCCCATGCAGAGGGAAGGTGGCTGCAGTGTCAACGGGGGGGGGGCATGGGGGCTGGACAAACCCTAGACAAAGAGACACAAAGAAGAGGTGTGCACCAAGATGGCCCAGCTCCCCTCTTCCTTCCAGATCTCCTTCCCCATCCTGGGCTGATACAAGGGGTCTGCCATGGCCAGAATGGGAGGCATGTGTCCAGCTCCTGGGATCTGGGACCTGCTTCTTACTCCAGGGAAACTGTCTGTTTCCTGAAGCCCAGACACACTTAGGCCTCCTGGGGCAGGCAGTGTGGGAGGAACGGCAGAATGGAACCTTTCCACAGAAGCGGCAGGCTGGAGTGTGGGGCAGCCGGGTTCTTTTCTGCCCCCCAAGGGATCTCTGTACTTCTTCTCTCCTGGGAAGTCATTAAGGGATTTCCCAAAGAAGACTGAGTTTTTTAGAGGTCGGGAAGTAAGAAGCACTTCTTCCTGCAGTGGGAGAGGTGGGGTCCTGACCACAAAAGGATTGCCCACTATGGCTAGCAGCACCTGTGGGAGGGTGGAGGAGGCCCCAGGACATCTCACAGTGGACACAGTTGTGTGCATGACACTATTCCTTTCTTTCTGAGTAAGATGTGCCATTTGAGCTGATTTCTTTCTGAGGTGAACAAGGGAGGGAAGGCCACTCCAGGTAGAGGCCCAAGACTTCTGGACTGATGTCCCTGTAGGCCATTCCCCTGAACTAAACCTCTTGGGCCTGAGCAGCTGCCTTTGGCCTGACACAGGAATAGAAAGCCAAGCACCCCCACCCCCGCCTGGACCCATGCATGTGGAACATTGATGGGGTCCTGGCGGGGGGAAGGGAGAGGCTTGCCACAAAAGTCTCTGAGAGCAGCAGGCAAGCTTGTTCCCAGATCTCTGGGCACTCAGCCTGGAGGTGGCCATGCCACATGTGGATGTCACTGTTGGGGTACAGAAAATGCAAAGGTTGGCACCTTAACTGTCCTGCCATGATAGATAGGTCACGGAAACCACAGCAGCAGAACAAGGAGAAAAACTCTGTGTTCAGCCACAAGCCCTGACTGTCCCCTCCCTTGGCCCATGAGGCAGAGTGTTAGCACCATCCAAGGAGGGTAGTGTGGGACTGGGAGGGAGGGCCACCCAGTGGAGTTGCTCCTGCAGCCCTGGGGTGCACAGAGGCCTTTCCCCTACATCCATATTCTGCTTCTAAGGGCAACTTCTCTGCTCCTGTTCAGGAGCTCCAGGCTTTTTAAAAATGCAGGGTAAAGACCAATGGCAATGCCTGGCCCCGAGAGGCTCCTGCTCCCCACAAGGGAGCTGAGCTGTCATCACTCATCAGGGGCACATGTCAGAAGCCCCGTGGAGGACAGCCAGCCCTAGGAGGCAGCTGATAGCCCCCCCCACCTCCTGCCTGGAGAGGGCCTGGCCCTGTGCCTAGTGGTCCCCTGGGGGTGGCCAGGCCAGTCCTGCACGCTGTCCGTGGTGCTGGGAGGCGGCCTAGGATGCTCTCCAAGGTGCTGAAGACAACCTGCCAGGCTTGGAGAACTTCCCCCTGCTTTGACAAACGCCAGCCCCACTGGGCCTCGCTTGAACACACCATGAGTTATGGTTCTGCCTGCATGTCTTTGGGAATGTAAGTGTTTTTATTAGTTTCAGTTAGACCTTGAGACTTCTCACTTCATTCCTTGACTGGTCCCTCCCTCCCTCACCCCTCCCCTCCCTCTCTCCCTCCACACGGCAACCCCCAAAGGGGCAGAGGACACCCTTCCTCTACCTGCCTCCTCAAGAAAGTAATTAGGCAATGTCTGAGCATTTGCTCACACTGAGGGTTGGGTTCAGGCAGGTGTGCAGAGCAGATGTTCCCTGGGCACCTCTCAGTGCAGCCCTGCACTCTACACACCAAGGAGGAGTAGTTCTGTGTTCTCTGGCCTCTTGATAGGCCCTGACACTGAATTTATGCTGAAATATGGAGTCCCTGTCCCATTTAGTGAAACTGAATATATCCAGCTGAATGACCATTTGCACATACTCTGATATGAACATGAGGCCATTTGCATCTACCTGGAACCTCTGCCAGGAAGCAAAGATGCCTTGGTTCTTACCTGGCATTCAGTGCCGTGTGTGATGAGCATCCACTGGGACCTGGCTGTCAGTGCATTCTTCCTCAGGCCTTGTCATGGAGGGGGAACCCATGCAGAGTGGGGGGTGGTGGGAGTGGGCTGCCCATGTTTGAGTGTGGGCTAGGCATGGAGGCAGCTCAAAGGGGGGCATGCTTCTGGGAGCTGCCAACCCTGTTGGGGCAGCTGGGTGAAGGGGAAAGAGCCCAGAACAGCAGGCAAGTGTGTGGGCTGGGACTCCTGTCTGCAGTGGGTGCTGGCCCCCACCACTAAGGGTGTGACCTCGGAGAACTGAGAAGACACACAGCTTGTTTTAGAACAATTATTCATTTCTCAGCTTCCATGATCAGGGATCCACTGTCGTAAATTCTGGTCCCTGGGTCAGGGTTCATGGCCCCCCTCAGTGGGTAGTGTGAATTTCACAGCACTTGGGACCAGTGGGAGGCACTGAGCCTGGTGTCCCAGCTCTTCCAGAACAGCGATCAATGACACTGTCCTCTGTTCCTGCAGCTCAGTTGGTGCATTCCCGCCCTCCCAGTCCCTCCCTTGGTAGCGCTCTACTTGGAGGGGGTGGTCACAGTGCCCTTCTTGGGGGGGGGGTTAACGTTCCATCAGGAAAAACGGGCTGGCTTCTCTGACCTCTCTCCAGGGCTGGGTGGGGAAGCTAGTGAATGAGGAGAGGGAATGGGGATGAAGAGGACCTGATGGCATGTCCTGAGGGGGAGCCTAGCCTCTGGGAACCTTTGGCTTGTCCCTGGGCCAGAATGCCACAGATGAGCTCCCAGAACCAGGGCAAGGCTCGTGTATCAGACTGGTTACAGCAACAATGAGAAAAGACAAAACAGGCAACATGTTCCCTCCCCTGGAGTGGAGGACAGGACCCAGAGTAGGAACTGGAATGTAAGCAGGGAAGAATCTGGGATTCTAAAATCTGAAATGATACCCACGCCCAGCTGCCAACAGGTATCCTGAAACAAGAGGATGTACTGAGTTGAGCATGCAAATGCCTGAGGCTCTTAGGTTCAGGTAATGGTGTTATGGGTGCATGCTGTAGGCACCACACCTGGGGTGGGGTCCCATGGAAGATTCCTAGGGGACTCCAGGAGATAACCCCCATGTGGCCTGGATGGCCCATTCCCCCTGCCCTTCCCCTACTTCTTGTCCTGCCCTCATTACTTGCTTTCCCTCCCAGGTCTCTTCCGTCTTGGCTGCAAGGGCTCAGGGGGTATTCCAGCATCCATCCTTGCGTCCTTGCCTGGCTCCCAAGCCCGCTCCCCTCCATACCTGCCTTCCTCATGTGCTGCCTTTGTCCAGCCACCAGCCACTGGACAGCCAGACAGCCTTCTGGGCTCCGAGGCCACTGCCCAGGAAGAGCAGAGCCTGATGAAACAGTGATGCATCCCTAAGTGTCCCCTGTGGAAAGATCCTGAGAAAGTGCTGGCTCCACCTCAGGGCAGGTCCGATGGAGGTGGGTCCCAGGCAGGGGTCGATGTTGCACCCAAGAACCCGTGCTCAACTGGCTGAGGCCCCACCCCCCACCAGTGGCCCCTCCCCCACCCAAAGCCCTGCTAGCCTGAGGTCCTGACCACCGGGTACCCACACCCTCTATCCTCTACAGGACTCTCTCCTGGGAAGACACAGCCCGGGTGGTGGGTGGTGGGACTGTGCAGACCTCACGGCCGCTGGTCAGCACAGACCGCTGAGGCCCTCCACCCCTGCTGCCAGGTGTGTCCATTCTCTTGCCCTGGGCCACCCATTCAGTCATGCCTGGGTGGCCTTCATCCCTAGAGCATTTCATGGGAGCAGCAAGGGGCTAAGGGTACTTTTCCAGGGTATCCCACATTGGAGACTGTCTAGTGGAGCAGGAGCTGCCACACTGCTGACCCTGCCTGGCTGGCCTGTGCCCAATGACATCCTCCCCAGCCCCCAGCACCGCCGACTGGACCAGATGCAATCTAGGATGGCTTGGAAGGCGCTGCCCAAGCAGGGATGGGTTGGCCCCATGGATCCCCTGTCTGTCCCAGCCCAGGGCCCCGCAGGGAAGGGTCTGGGAGGTTGTGGTCAGCAGTGGAGCAGAAGCCATAGCAGGTAGGGGACTGGACTGGAGGAAGGAGATGGAGCTGGGCCTGAACATGGGTGCAGGGGACCACTGGGGTGCAGACAGGGGAAGGCAGCGGGAAACAGATGGATAAATTTTAAGTAGTCCTTTCACTCTGCTTCCCTTGAGGCCTTGAGGCCAGAAGGGCCCAGGGACTCCGTGGCATGCATCAGTACTGGGGAGGGGCTGCATGAGGCAGCGATCTGCTAGGGAGCCAGTAGGGGTCTGTGCAGGCATTGGGGTTCACACTGGCTGGAGGGACCAGCAGTGGGGGAGGGGTTGGGACCTCATCCATAGTCAAGATACAGTTGGCTTAACGGAAGCAACAAGGTCCCCATCACCCTGCTGCTCAGGCTTGGGTGGAGGAGAAAGCTGAGGTTTTGTGCCATCCTCCTAAATGCACCTCCTTATTAGCAGAGAGGAACATGACCACAACACCTCACAGAGGGAGGGAAGGGTCACTGCCCAGGAGAGCTGTGACCAAGGACAAGACCCCACGCTGGGCTGGGCCTGAGGGTCCCACAAGAGAAGGGCAGCCTGCAGGAAATGGCTGACCCTACGATGCTTCCTGCAAACTGTAAAGCAGAGATTCATTAATTCAGATGCTGCGATTTCTCTGATAAACCTCAAAATATGTAAATATCGAACCCTTTTTCTTCAGCCACTAAAACAAATGGAAAACACATTTATTAGCATAGAGATGAGTTTAATCAAATCAGCCCGAGTACAAATTAGCCACAGGAAATGTAATGAGCTGGGAATTAATTAGCAGCATAATGATAATAATGTTGCGGGCTGATTATCTCACGGCCACACGGTTCTCCCCACCATGGGGCTCTCCTGGCAGCTGATCTCTTCCTTTACAAGAAGCTCCACGTGGGGACCTCTGGATGGCCCTCCTTGGCCCCCTGAAAGCAGAGGAGAGGTTGCTATGTATGGACTAGGGTGTGGGTGCCTCCTGGGGTCAGGCCCTCGAGATCCGAGGGAGACGGGCTTGTTCTCCTTGGATGCTCAGGTGTCCCTGTCTAGGGGCCACTTCCACTGGGGGCCACAGGGATGGAGAACGGAATCTTGAAATAGCATGGGTTACTGGGACTTGAGGGATATTTGGAAAGTCCCCACTCTGTTCCAGGGGTGGCACCAAAGCAGCCAGCCTGGAAACTCTGGAGGGGGTCTGGCTCCAGGGTGGCCCAGGCAGGGGACTAGGGGCATCCCCACAGGGGGCTGTCCTGCTCCAGGGGGATCTGCCCTGGCAGCTCCAGGTCCCACCTGACTGTGGTACTCGGGGGTGTACAGTCCCCACTTGACCTGCAGGGAGGAGTTTGAGGGTCCCAAATGACCCTACTTGTATTTAAAATCTGAGGGGGAGGCTCAGGTCCCCAGTTTCCTGCAGGCCAGTCCTGAAATTGGCCACATCCATCCCACTTGCCAATTTGCAGGGTCATGGCTGGTGTTGAGAACACCTTGCTCAAACCCAAACAAAAGCAAGTGTGTTTTTGCACCACTTGCAAGAGCCAAGTCAGGCAGCTGTAAGTCAAAGGAGCTGAGAGGCCTCAAATGTGTTCACTGTCGTTTACATTTCCGGCAAAGGAATTATGGACAAAAACAACAGCCCGTAGCCTGTGATAACCTCCAGAATACAACACTTACTCCTGTTCTTTTTTTTTTTTTTAAGATTTTGTTTATTTGACAGAGAGAAACACAGCGAGAGAGGGAACACAAGCAGGGGGAGTGAGAGAGGGAGAAGCAGGCTTTCCGCCGAGCAGGGAGCCAGATGCGGGGCTCAATCCTGGGACTCCAGGATCATGACCTGAGCTGAAGGCAGACGCTTAATGACTGATCCCCCCAGGTGCCCTACTCCTGTTCTTTTTAAGAAAGTATGAAACTTCAGTGTCTCCATGAGCTAAACCACAAAGCCAGGCAGGAGGTGATTTGCATTTTTTGTTCCTGATGTCCATGTGTCCAGTTTTGGAGCCAGGTGGTTAGAATATTATTTGGGCTCTTGGATCTCTGGAAGTTGATCATTTCTGCCAGACCAACTTCTTCGATGTTGCTGTTATTGATGATAGTAATCATAAGAAGGATAAAAATGGACGCTAACATTCATTGAACACCTGCCATGTGCCAGGAACTTCTTTGCATATGTCTCAATTATCCGCTGCTGTGTAACAAACCATCCCAGGACATAGTGATTTAAAAAATTATCATCCTTATCAGAAATCTGTAATTTGGGCAGCGCTTGGAGGGGTCAGTTTGTCTCTACTCCATGGTGTTAGCTGGGGCAGGTGGACCCCATCCCCAGGACCCACTTCCAAGATGGTGCACCTACAGGGTTGGAGAGGCAGAGCTGGCTGTGAGGTCCTCTCTGTGCAACCCTGTCTTCTGGCTGCTTGAGCTTCCACACAGCATGATGGGACAGGTGTAGAGCACCCGAGCAAACACCCGCCTAAAAGGGCAAAAGTAGAAGCTCCCATCAGTCCTGATATTGGGGGTGGGAGGGCATAACTCCTTGCCAAGGGCTCTATCTGGTTGCCTGGGTCTTGTCCTCTGGGCTCTTGGCCCTGCTCTGTTCATTCTGTACACTTCTATCCCTTTCAGTCCAAATCAGCCATGCTCCCACCAGAGGCATTTCATAAAACCATGTAGGTCTTCGGTCGAGACTACTGGGGTCCCCCTATGGGTGGGTGGCTGCACTCATACCTCCTAGATGGGCCCCTCTCTCTCAGGTGAGGCTCAGAGGCGCCAATGCCCGCAAGCCCCAGAGGCCCCCTGTCCCACAAGCCCTTGGGAGGGGCTCTGTGGGGGTACCCCTGAAACCTGCCTGAGACTGTGATGTCCTCCAGTCTCACCCTGATATGAGCACAGCCCAGAGCTGTTTCTCAGTCTGTCAGACAGAGCCGACAGAAGGCCAGCTGCATTCCCAGTGCCTGCGCTGACCTCCTTATCCACTGCAATGCCTACCTGGAGCTGTGAAGCTCCCTCCCCTGCACATCAGCCCTCCTGCATTCACCACAACAGCCAGAGGAAGACGGAAGGCACTGCCTGGCAGGCTGCTGGGTTGACACTCCATGTCCCAGAGGGCACCCATTTCCCACCATCCCTGCCCTCTGCCTGCTAGGCCCTTCCCTGCCCATGCCACCTCCTCAGAGTGCCATTTTGGGGTGCTGTCCAATTCTGGGTACAACTCCTCTCTGGTTGCTATGGCTGCGTAATGGCCACCCCAAAACTTAATGACTCAAACAATGGCCATTGGTTTAGCTCTCAGATCTGCAGTCTCATGGGCTTTGGAGAAGAAGTCCACAGCAGCCCCATGCTGGGGTATCTTTGTGGGAATTGAGGACCACTTCCCAGCTGGGCCCTCACTTGGGTCAACCTCCCTCCACCTGGGTCTGTGCTTGCAGGGGCTTCTTATGCCTGGGGACTGGGCTTTACGTGCCGGGGTCCCAAGAGTGGGAAAAAGCTGTGTCACCTTCCACATGAGAGGGGGTCAGAGACCCACAGTAAAAACAGCGTGTGAGATGGGAGATGATGTTGAGGGCATATGGGGACCATACCACCCATACAAATACTTTTTCAGCTCTCACCCCAGCTGATGAGGCCAGCTCCACCATCACTGTCCCTGTGAAGATGGGTACTCAGCCCAGTGAGTATGGCAGAGAGCCTGGAGCCTCTGTCCCTGGCAGAGACACCTGTCACCTGAATTGGCTCCACAGACAGAAGTACAGTCAGCACCCCGGCCAACATCCCGGCCAGCACCCTGGCCAGCACCCCTCGTGCATCCTCTGCCCCTTTTCAAGAACAATGGAAGTAGTCACTTCCTGAGAGCTCATTCTTGGAGGCTGCCTGCTGGGGCAGAGCGGAATAGGAGCTTCCACTGAGAGCCCCCCACCCTGTGCTGGGGTGGAAGGAGCCCGGTTAGAGCCACTCACATGTCCCCTACCTGGCCCAGGTGCCTCCATGGGGAAGAGACAGCCAGGCCTCCAGGGACACCTCTTCTTTGGTCAGTGCACAGCCAGCCTCTGATGGATCTGCACAAGTGACCGAGCTCTCAGCTGCTGCAAGAGCTGCCTTGTTGGGCTGGGCACCCGGGAACTGGGTGTTCCTTCCAGTGAGGGGACTTGGGCTAGCCGTAGCTGCCATGATTTCTGTGGCTCTTCATCCTGTCCATCCTTGGAAAGGGCAGCTTCTCTGCACATCCTGTGCCCTGCAGAGGATGGCCTTGGTTTCTGAGGGACACTGGAATAGGAAAGAGTGATGTCTGCCAACATGACCCCATGGGGTAACTTCCAGTCAGAGCCCAAGGGCATCTTGTAGATGCT
Organism: Spilogale gracilis; assembly: GCA_004023965.1. Classification (NCBI taxonomy): domain Eukaryota; kingdom Metazoa; phylum Chordata; class Mammalia; order Carnivora; family Mephitidae; genus Spilogale; species Spilogale gracilis. The sequence continues at coordinate 54,802 of PITA01005767.1, read as the reverse complement.
TTAGCAGGGACAGTGCAGACCTCTCCTTGCCTCAGGGCCTTTGCACGGGCCATTTCCTCTGCCTGTCTGGCTTTCTCTAAGGACACACAGAAAGGGGGACTAGACCCCCAGCAGCTCTCAAGGTGTCCATATATTTTTTTATACCAAAGTCTCCGGCATCTGTATTCTACAACCATCTTCTTTAAGAGCTAGACTTCCAATAATTTCCTTTATGCAAAAGAGCTGTCATGTGGGGTGGGGCGTGCAGGTGTCCACATTTTAGAAATGATCTGACGGAGAGGGTGACCTCTCCCAACCCAGGATGTGGCTGGGGGAAGGGGGACCCGCTGGATCTGTGTTTCTGTGGCCCCTGGGATCCCAGCAAATGCCTGCACCGCCATCCTGTTCGGCAGGTGCTCTCTCTGTGCACTTGGTGATGGAGATGCTCATATGAAGGGTGTTTTAGGACTGAGACACACTTCTTTTATCCCTGCAAAGATCCTTAGGGTGGCTAGGAAAGTTGCCTGGGTCCTGCCCAAAGCAGGCATTGATGTTGCCCTTCACAGCTCATTTCAGGAAAACAAATCCCAGAGAGGTTAGGGATTTGCTTGATGTCACTTACCTGGTGGCACGAATCCAGGGGCCTGTTGTCAGCCTGTGCCCTGAGGTGGAGCCTCCTGGGCTCTCCTTTCTGGGTCTTAGTCCTTCCCAGCCCAGCTGCTGCCTCTCCCATGTCATCGGGGAGATGCGTCCACATCAGCTCACCTGCTGTGTTCACCCTCCCTGCCGTGCGCTAGAGGGGTCACCCTGCTTGGGGTTGAGGGGTGTGAAGGAGAAGCCTGTGCATCTCTAGGCAGAGGAGGTTCTGAGGACAGTGGAGACGAATGTTCTTAGGTAAATTCTGTTCCTCCCCAGGGAACAGAAATGGGGAAAGCCTGATGCCTCCAGGGTCTGCTGGGATGCCAACCTTGGCCCCAGTCATGGGTTCTCCAGGGAGTGGGGAAGGGGCCCTCTGCTGCCCACACATCTAATGAGCTGCTCCACTTCTTGGAGATGGCAAGCTGTGCTGCACACACCCTCCCCAGACAGCAAATCCATGCAAAGGCGGGGAGAGCTGCTCTCCGGGCTCTTTGGGCAAAGAAGTGCGAGGCCTCCTGCCACTGGCCCTGGGCCTTTGTCCAATGCCCACTATTTCTCCAGAGGATGGAAGAGGAATCTTTCTGAAGAAAGGTGTGAAATAGTGCATCTGCTGGGTTCTGAAGTCTGAGGTCACTCTGCAGGCCTCTGTACTTCTGTGTCCTGCTGACGTCCACGGTCACAACCCTTCTTTGGGCATGTTCAGTTAACCACGGCCACTGCCCCACCTTCATATGCCCGGGGCGGATCCTTTTCCGAGAGTTCTGTCTTGCAGATGATGGAGGAGACTGACGGATATGAGAAATATGGAATCCAATGAGCGGTGTGTTAAGAAGGTCAGTCACCACCATGCATCCAGAGCCGGGGGCAGAGACCACCCTTCCTGGTGCTACAGGCCGGCCAGCCCACGTGGCAGAGCATATTTTCATATTCATGGCCCCACAGGGCACCCCTGCCAAATTTCCCCAATTTACAGGTCTGAACAAGATATTCCTAAGTGTGAGTTCTGCCCTGTAGCCCTGTACCTGGACACAGAAATGTGTTCTGCTGGCTGCATGGGCCTTCCCTGTCAATGGAGTGGCGGCTGCAGGGAGAGAGGACACACAACCGGCCACTACAGGCTGGTCAGTAATGAGATGTGCACGATAGCCCACAAGCAGCACACTGGCCCATAATAGGTGTGAGCTGTTCTGAGTGGCTCACAGGTGGGTCCTTTTCCCATGGATCCCACACCCCAGGGGCAGGTGTGGTGCTAGGGGAAGCTGCCCTCTACCTGGTAGACCCGAGAGTGAAGAATTCTCCTCTTCTGGGCACAAAGAAATCCAGCTGCTGCCTCCAGGGAGTTCATGTTCTACTAGGAAGACAAACAAAGAGACACAAAGAGAGTTAACTGACATCAGGTGCTAGAGGGATAGTGAGGCCAGAGCAGGAAGACAGAACAAAGACATCAGAGGAACTCTTTGAGCTGTGGAGACAGGAAGCTTGGATATAAAGGCAGAGAAGGGATGGATCACACAGAGGTCCGGGGCACAGTGAGTGTCCCAAGAAGAGGGAGCAGTAGGTGCAAAGGTCCTGAGGCAGGAGTGTGCTTGGAATGTCCCAGGACAAGGAGGAGCAGTGGGATAGAGCCATAGAAACCTGTGGAATTTTATCCAGACTGATATAACCTATTGGGTACCTCCAAGTAAAGCAGTGGTCTGTGCTGGGTACTAGGCTTGAGCAACAAGGAGGTACTGGGATGGAGGGCTGTGAAAACATCAGATTCAGAGGGGAAACTGGGAATTTGGCTTTGATGAGTGGTGTTAGAGGCACTACCGAACACTGGGGTACTCACTTATCTTCTCTGGGAGCCTCCCTGCAGACAGCTCCAGGGACCCCATCTAGTCTGGGTGGTCTGCAGGCCTGACACCAGAGGAGGAAGTCTTGGGGACCAAGCCTGGGGCTGCCAGCATTTGTGAGTTGGGGAAATGGGGAGGAATTCTCAGGATCTCAGCAAGGGTGGAGGGGGGCACAGAGAGGAGGGGGCAGCTCACAGCTAAGTCCCCTTCCCAGGTTGACCTCCCAGGGTCATCTGCATCTGATGACTTGTCATCATGGAGGGACAAAGGTCCTACCCCTGCCCTCAACTGGGATGACCCGAAGGTCACTGTGGCTCCAGACCTCCTCCTGGGGTTTAGAGACCTCTTATGGACTAAGATTTCTTTCTTGTGCCTTCTGCCCCCGCAGGGTGGTACTGACTCCCCCTGCCCCTTCTGCCCCCGCAGGGTGGTACCGACTCTCCCTGTGCCTTCTGCCCCCACAGGGTGGTACCGACTCCCCCTGCGCCTTCTGCCCCCGCAGGGTGGTACCGACTCCCCCTCTGAACTAGACTGGATAGAGTCCCTCCTGGAATTTTGGAAAGCAACCTTTTGGAACTAGGGTCTTTGCAGGAGTAATTAGTAAAGATGAGGTTGCACCGGAGTAGGGTGGACACTTAGCCCTGTGACTGGCACCCTTAGAAGAGGGACGTTTGCGGAGGCAACAGGGAGAAGCCATGTGAAGATGGATGCAGAGAAGGGGGACCCACCTAAAAGCCAGGGGTCGCCACACATGTCCACATGTCAGGAGCTGCAGGGACCTCAGAGCAGACCCTCCCCTGGAAGCACCTTGACCTCAGGCTTCTGGCCTCCAGAGCTGAAATCAGATGCTCTGTGTGTAAGCTCCAGGCTGAGGCCCTGCCGGCTCCGTGGCCCAGCAGCCCGACACACTCTCCAGTGGCAGCCAGAGCAACGAAGAGATGAAGGTGGTTTCAAGGTGGGGGTGCTGAACACATCCTTGTGTGGTGGCTGAAGGTGGCATGGGGGCCACTCCCCCTGGGCACCAGCAGCCCCAGGCGGGCTCTGAGCACCACCGTGTGCAGAGGGCAGAAGGGCGGAGGGCAAGGGCAGCCGAGGTTCTGGGGGCAGGTGGGGGCCCTGAGGGACAGAGGCATGCCCTTGTGCTTCAGGCTCCTCCCCCGGTCAGAACCCCTCTGCTCCCTCAGGAGGCTCAGCTCTGCTGGGTAGAAGGAGACTGTCCCCACGTGGGCGAGAGGGAGGCCCCAAGGCACAGAGGGGCATGTCTGGGTGGGCAGGTGGGTGTCACGCTCACCTCCAGACGGGCACACACACAGCCCCTTGAGATCTGTGGCAGCAGAAGTCTAGATCTGAATCAGGGGACAGTAACACTGCACACCACTCTTGGCGTTCCTCCCTCATCCCGGAGGCTGTGATCCCCTGCTCCCCTAGCGCTTCCTGACCCCCACTCCCAGGGGGTCCTCTGCCAGGGACACAGGGTTCAGGAGGCTGGTCGCTTTCCCAGGGCCACCCCCCAATGAGGGAGCCCTGAGAATGTGCTGGTAGCACTCCCCGCTCCCGCTGCCGCCGCCGCTGTCCCCCCAGCCCTGAAATTCCAGGAGGTCTTGAGGTGAGTGTGTGAAGAGCCCAGGCTGGAGCTATGCACACTTTAATGGAAAGGATCCTCCGTGTTTGCAGTTCCCCTTCCCTGTGCACTCAAATGTCAGCTCAGCACATCTGGTGAGGACACACCTGACCTGGTCTGGGCCAGAGGCGAATCTCGTGACCAGCCCTGCTGCCCCTGCACACAGCACCTCATGCCTTACGAGGCCCAGCCCCCAGAGCAGCCGACCCCCACCTCCAGCAGAGCGCAGACGGCCCAAGGAGGGAGCTGGGAGAGGGCCGCAGGTTGGGGATGGACATCAGAGCAGGGGGCTGTGGCCAGTGGCTGCTGACCGACTTCTGGTGCCTCCAGTGGGCAGAGGCTCTGGGTCTTTGTCTCCCCCCACCGGGCAAAACATCTCCTACTTCCAGAACCTGTTGTCAGCTGAACCCGGCAAAGACCCTCAGGACTGTGGGCAAAAGGAGCCAGACCAGGGTCCTGGTCCCCCCATGGGCATGTGGCCCTCCTGCCACGGGGCTGTGCACCCCCAGATGCTGCAAACAGCCCGGGGCCCCCCTCCCCCGCAGCAGTACTCTGTCCCCCTGCCCCCAGGCTCCGCAGGCCCGCTGACTTGGCTCCGCAGTGCAGCTCTGGCCTGGAGCTGGCTGTGCCCGGTCTGCCCATCCTCTCAGCGCAGGACGCACATTTCTTCCGAGCCAGAGATTTTATGACTCAAGGGATTAGAGGCTGTTATTCCAGCCCACCCTGGAGCACTCTCTACTCTGATTTTATGGTAAGCCTCACTAATAAACTATTTAAAACATATGCTAATTGTGTTTATTGTCTCCTTTATTATTAGCTATATCATTAAGGATGTGGCTTCCCCTGGAATCTCAGGCCCTCCAGCCTCTCCCAGCCCTGTGTGTGTACATCCAAGTGTGTGTGTGTGCACCTGTGTACTCAGCTATGTGTTCATGTTTGTGTGTGTTCACACTCGTGTGTGTGTGTGTGTGTGTGTGTATGTGTGTGTGTTTTCCCACCTGCACATAACATCTGCCTTTTCAAACCAGAAGAAACACTTGCAGGGTCTGTGTGAGCATTCGGGTGCCCGTGGAAGGAGGGCTAGGGGCAGCCCCTACTCTTCACATCCCCCAAAAGAAAGGCAGGAAACCACCCAAGAGAACCTCTCAGTGTGTCATGGCGTTTTATCCTGGGGTTTATTTTGAGTCTGCTGCAAACAGATGGTTATTTCTCATTTTTGGTTTCTGAGTGTTTGAAAAGCAAGTGTGCAACCTGCAGGATTTTGAATCAAGAGAGGGCCCCTCACTGACCTTTGTCTGAAAGGAGCAAGGGTGGGGCGCTGGGGAGAGAAGTCCGAGAGGGCCGGTGTGGAGCCCACATTGTTAGGCCAGTGAGGGCAGGAGCCATGCCCTCAACCTGTTGTTTGAAGGGCTGTCCCTGTATCAGGGCCTCGATTTGAGCTGTGATGCACCCCTGTGTGGTGGCCAGCCCAGGGCACCGGGTCACCAGGTTCACCTGCCCTTAAAAGGGGGACAAAGCACAACGTCCTGATTTTATTCCATTCAGACCAGACCCATCTACCCCGTGCATCTCCGGAAGCTGGCAGGCTGCTCTCCAAGGCCAGGGGGAGGGGCAGAGGCACGAAGCTAGGGGAGCAGGCAGCCAAGAGAGGCTGAAAATCACACAGAGAGAAAGTGGGGGTATCCTGCAGGGGACAGGGAGGCGTGAGAAGCCCTGGAGGGTGGTTGTGCATTGGCTGTATCAGGTAAAACTGCACATGACATCATCTCAGCAATGGGTCCGAAGGCATGACGTCAGCATGGTGTCACCTCACCCAGTGGATCCAAAAGAAATGACATCAGCATGATATTATCGCAGTGACGGATCTGAAGGCATGACGGCAGCATGATGTCATTGCAGTGATGCATCCAGAGGCATGACATTACTGAGATTTGGGGTGCTGGGTGTGGCGGGAATAGGGCGTTGCTTGCCCTGTGCAGGGAGTGTCCTAAAGTCCCATAGCCCAGGTAACCCCCACCAGGAAGCGGCCACACTGGTCTCCAGCGGGGCAGGAACAGGGCGGGGGGCTGGACGCTCTGGTGGACAGACAATGTGCACAGCAGATGGGGCTGTGAGTGTGCACGTGCCCCGCCTGTTCTACAGCATGCCACACAGCAGGCGTGGGGTCCTTCTGGAGAGCCCCGGATTGGCGAGGTGCCACTTCCTGGTGGAGGGGTTGGGCCAGCACCCTGCCGCTCCATCTCCCCGTCCCTGCCACTCTTAGGGCCCCCCCGCTGCACATGGAGGACGAGGGAGCAGGAGAGGCTGAGGGGTCATTCACTTCTGTGCAGTGAGTTCCCAGGGCGGCTCAATGGCCTAGGAGCGCCGGGCCCCCCATGCTCCACGGGGACAGCTCTGTCTGCACGTCCAGGCCTGCCCAGGACCAGGAGTGAGGCACTTTTTCTCCAGGTGGGGAAATACCGCATGTTCCCTCTGCCACATCCCCTTGCTGGGGCCTCAACTCTGGAATCAAAAATGGTATGCAAGGATATATCCGGATGCCCTGAGGAGGTGACAGCAGTGTCACTGAGTCCAGGTTGGACACCTCAGAGCCTGGGAAGAAGCAGGCTCACCAACAACCCTCAAACTCAGGCTTCCTCCCATGCCAGAGCCCAGGGCTTTTCCTCTGTGGACAGTGCCGGCAGCCGGGGCCGAGAACCCAGAGAACATGCCCCACCCGGAACTCAACTTCCCCACCTACATGTCGGAGGGCTCCTAGCCCCTCACTTGCAAGTTCAGATGCAGGTGAACACCTGGCCAGGGGAAGATTGGGCCCGAGTCTGGCACACACAGGCTCCCAGCGGGGGCCCCCACTATTTTGGATTCTGAGGAACAAGTGTTCCCGGATGCTCCAGGTGGGAGGTCAGCAGGTGGGGGAGATGCAAGGCCAGTGCCTTCCGCATGTCATCGGGGAGCCAGGGAGGCTGCCAAGGATGGGCTGTAGCGGGGCAGACACCCATTCAGGCTTGGGCGGCGATTGCCAGCCGGCAACCCCAGAGCAGCGCAGCAGCGAAATGTGTGTGGGCATCAGGCAGCCTGTAAACACCCCCAGACTCTGTACAAGTAATTGATTAGTGGCTATTATTGTAATTGCAGGGTGATCACATGGTTATCTGTGCTTCGCAAATTCAAGTGTTGCTATGAGGTTGAACAATTATGCAGGGTAATTAAACCCCGATTCACAGGCAACTCTGGGTAAACAATCAGGTAATCCGTAGCCTGCATAGTTACTGTACAAATAGGGAGCTGTTATTAGCATGTAATTATACATTTATGGGAGGTGGCTGACCTTGCACATGGGTGTGCTCCCTACGGCATCCTGGCCTCTAACTTCCTCGATTCCCCCTGCACAAGCCGACCCTGCGAGCAGCACAGTGTCCACAGGGGAAGGTGCCAGGAGACCCCACACCACGACCCAGCAGATGGGGTCAATTTCTAAAAAAGCTGTCCTCCTCCTAATACCCTGGGATTACGGAGGGCCGGCTGCTGGCAGGAGGACGTGCCACATAAAGGCATTTGTGTCTGCCACCACCAAGGCAAGAGGCCAGCCCGCCTCTCCTCATCCGGGAGCCCCCTGGCTGCTCATCTCACTGGTGGCGGCGGCTCCATGAAGAACCAGCAGGGAACCCTCCGTGTGCTCGTCGTGCCCCCAGGTGCCCACAAAGGGTCGGGAGCACAGCAGGCGGTGCCCGCAGGCTGACCCTTTGCTCCCTCCCTCACACCCTCCAGCAGTTGGCGCTCACGCCCAGCGGGATGCACCGTGCAGACGCTCTGCCGCCCGGGAACGTGTGTGTCCACGAACTCCTACCTGAAGCCCAAGTGTTGTGGCTTTGGGCGGTGGGGTCCCTGTGATGAGAGGAAGCGCCAGAGCCCCCGCCGTCTGCCCCCCACCCCCTGCGCCAGGACACAGTGCTGGATGTTTGGTGACCCCTGCCTCCCCCTGCTACGTGCCGGCGGCTCCCTTCCACAGTCAGCTTTGTCGTCACCATAAAAAGGCCACAGTCATTGCCTCATGTCCTCAGCACACATGGTTTGGGTGAGAACCACCGAATTCCTCCATCCACCCGCGGCCCATCGCATGCTTTTATAAAGAACGTTTTCCAGGCCCCCATCCTTCCGATGGGTCAGCAGCGGCTTTCCCCCCGGCAGCCGTTGGGCTGGGAGGCTGCCACCAAGACCACGTGAACTAGTTCTTGTCTGGCAGGAAGTGGTTGCAGACTCTGCTGTAGACGGGGGTGTTAATAGCTGAAACCAATAGCTTTGGGGAATTGGAAAATGGATTGTGAGTGACCCAGGGGTTTGATAAGCTAATTAAGTTATTTCCAATATACACTGGATGCTTTAAATTCATTAAATGTATTAAATGCCAAGAGAGGAAGTGCTCATAAACCATCTGTGGGCTGACAGGGAGCACAGCATAGACCGCCCTGGGAGCTCCCAGCAGCGCGCTCTGCTCGCCAAGTGGGGGTTGGCTTCTCCCCGACAGACTCACTGGCCTCCCGTCTCTCTGGCCCAGTGACCTGCTGATATCAGGTGATCTGCGGAGACCATTGTGGGCCAGCAGACCCCACAGGAGTGAGAGTGTTCTTAGCGCAAAGGCCCAGGGGTTTGGAGAGACCGGCCACTATCTGGGTTTTCATTGGACTCTGGGCACCGAGCTTGGCTGGGCCTGGCCACCAGCAGCAACTCTTGCAGCCCCTTTGCTGCTTGCTCTGTCCCCCCCTGCCTCCCCCCACAAGGCCCATCTCACATATCTTCTCTCCAGCACCACCTGGGGGATGCAAGTCTTACCCTTACAGTCCTGAGAGGCCCCAGCCGGCTGGCTCCAGAAACTCGCTCCTCCCTCCAGGACAGGGTCTGTTGTTGAGCCTGCTCAGGATCTGTTCTCCCTGGACACACATGTTCTCCCTGCCAGCCTGGGATCCAGTGACATGTGAGGACCGTGTGCAACAGGCCCTATGTCACCCCTCGGGCATGCTGGTGAATCTGATGTGGGGGATTCTCTGTGGGTTCTCTAGGAGGGGGACACGGTGGTCCTGAGGAAGGGAACACCCATCCCCCAACATGTGTGTGGGATCTGAGCAAGAGTCTAGGTCCAGGGGCCGACCCTGGGGGCCACACAAACCCCTGCAGCCCCCTCTCCGCTGGCCGTGATCCCACCAGCCCTTCTCCCCGCGCAGCCCCCCACCCCCTCCTGAGACCCCAGGGAGACACAGAGAGGAGCCCACGGCGGGGCTTCCGTGAGGCTCTCCCCTGAGTTCTGAGCAATGAGATTCTTGGGCACTTGGCCCACGGGCGGAGAGAGGCACGTTCCAGAGCCAGGCCCTGTAAGCCACAATGGAAAAGGACATGAAGAGAAGGTCAATATTGTTCTAAACTACACTAACTGCTTCCCTTCTGTCGGGCGTGGATGGCTGCAGGGTGCTGGCGACCCAGCAGTCAGGAAAAGAAAGATCAGGCTTCTCCGCCAGGGTGGGTAATAGCGACGGGCAGGGATTTTGGGAAATCACACCTGCAGGTGGCTGATTGTGACCTGGCAGGGCCGGACGGGGCTCCTGTGGGGGCTTCAGGGCAGGGGAGCAGGGCCTTGAAGGGAGTCGGGGGCAGAGCGGGGCAGGGAAGGGGCAGGCAGAGCTCAGACCCTGAGGAGCTGGGCGCTGGGTGGTCTGGCTGGGCACAGGGGCTCTCCCTGTGGGGACAACTCACACCAGGAGGACAAATGGTCAGCTGGAGACACACATCCACAGAGCTGCAGGATGGCAGGATGCGGGCTCATGTGTATTCTGTTCCTCGTTTCAACATTTTCCAAGATGACATTCCCGAGGATGTGGCCCAGGACCCATCCGGCCTCAGGGCCTGGAGGGTCCCAAATGGTCCCTAGGGGCCTGGCCCTTCCCAGCATCCCTGACTCAGGAGGGAAGGAGCAGCAGCCTGGCTGGGCCGCTGTCCAGGGTGGTCCCTCCCTCATCGGGATCAACCAGTCAGCCAGGCCAAGGAGGCTGTGGAGAAGTTGGCGCCCTTGTCCCTGGCTGGGGGTTGCAACCCGGGTGGCTCTGGTGGGAACAGTCCAGCTGGCCTCATCATGGCCTCATGGAGATACTGCGGGACCCAGCGAGTTCATTCCTGGGAATACCCCCTGAAGAACTGCAAGCAGGCTTGTCTGCACTGGACTATGCTCCCCCAGAGTTCAGGTGTGAGGTCTTAACCCCCAGGACCTCACAGCGTGACGTCACAGTGGAGACAGGGCCTTTCTGGCTGCTCGTTAGGGTGGCCCTGAACCATATGGCTTGTGTCCCTTTAAAAGGGGAGGACACAGACTCACACAGAGGGCTGGGGACCGGGAAGAGGCAGCGTCTACATGCACAGCAAGGGAGCATCTGAGGAAGCCAGTGCAGCCGCTGCTGGGTCCTGGACTTATCGGCTCCAGACAGCGAGGACATAAACGTCTGTTGTTCAGGCTGCGGGCAGTTTGTCCGGCAGCTCAGCCAGCTCGCATGCAGGGTCTCAGAGAGGTGTGTGTGCGCTCCGGGTCACAACAGTGTTATTCATGGCCAAGACGGAAAAACAACCCAGTGCCCCTCAACAAAATGGGGTCGGTCTGTGCACGGGAATATCCTTTAGTCTGGGAAGGACGCAGATGGACACCTGCTCCAGTGAAGGGCCTCACCCGTTCCACAAGGACAGATGCTGGGCCACTCCACTTGGAAGCGTCAGATCACGGGGACAGAGAGGTGGGGTTGCGGGCATCGGAGGACAGCTGACGGGGCTGGGGTTTGCTCCCAGGATGGAGATGTGCCTGAACTGGAGGGGTAGTTGTCATGGCTATGAAAGTGCAAAATGCCATATTGAGTTGTTCACATCAAAGTAGCTCATTTTGGGTTACAGGAGCTTCAACTCAGTAAATCACTGAGGTTCCTAAGGGGCACCCCGCCTCAGAAACCCTTTGAGCCCCTGGCCCCCTGCAGGGCCGACACAGCCAGGTGCGAGGTCCAGAGCACTGGAGGCTTGCCAGCCACTGTGTCCCTGTCTCCCGTGGCCCGGTCCCCAGCAAGGGGCATTTTAGCTTCACCACCATTCCCAAGTTGTCCCCACTTTCCTGCCTTTCCCTCTATTTTCTGAACAGGCTTCTCCCGGGGAGGTGGGCTGGGTAGCTTCCTAGCAGGTGAGGTAGTTTCTGCGAGGCCCCAGGGCTCCCTGGCCGTCAGAAGGCGGGCTCAGCGCCTCTGGGCAGGGGAGAAGCCCACCAGCCGCTGGGAGCCACTGGGAAGCTGCTCCAGGACCAGCTCTTGCATGGAATCCTCTTTGGTTACTTCTTGCTCTTGCCTCCGTGAGCCGGGCAGATTCATTTCTTGTCCATAGTGCTGTTCGCGAGGGCCTCCAGATTTGTGCCTGCAGCACATTGAACCGTGACCCCAACAGACACGTCTGCCTGGAACCCCGTGAAGGGGATCTTGTCTGCAGGTGTGCCGAAGGGTTTTGAGATGAGGCCGCTCTGGATCTGGGCGGGTCCTAAATCTAATAACAGGTGCAAGAAAGACACAGGCCTGAATCAGAGACATAGAGAGACAGAGACACCGAGAGACAGAGAGACAGAGACAGATGGAGACGCAGAGGACTGCTGGTTTTCAAAGGTGCCGTCGCAGAGCAGCTGGGGGGCAGCTGCCAAAGTGATGCTCTGCTCTGATCACCTCCTAAGCTGCTCCGGCCTGGGCTTTGTAGTCATGGCTTCAGCTGTGCTCAGAGGATCAGACCCCCCTCCCCACCCTCTGACCCAGCAGGGCCTTGCGGCTGTGGGGGTACTTTCCGGAACACATCAGGCCGGCCACTGGGTCAGGCATTCCCTGAGTTCTGACCTTTCCAGCCTCCCGTTTGCCCTGCCCTGCATGCCCGGGAGCTGACAGCCACACCAGGACCCTGCCCCTGCCCCATGAAGACAAGATTTGGGGAGCAAGCTGCAGGCTGCAGGGGAGATGATTATGGGAAGGCAAACAGGACTTCCATTGAAAATGTGCTGCTGTGCAGGCGGGGGCTCGGGACTGACCATGGAGCCGCAAGGAGGGAGCGACGATTCTCCAGTGACCGCAGCATCCTGGGCTGAGCTGTGTGGGCCCCACAACTGACCCACAGGAAGGATGAGAAAGAGAAAATGAAATTCAGCATGCATTTTAAAAGATATGAAAATATAAAAAGGAGGGCTGTCAATTGTCTCACATTTTGTTAATTCAATCAGGTGTGCAATTTAAAAATAGCTTTGCCTTTCACTGAAAAGGAAATTAATTAGAATTCCTAACTGAATCCAGCACTGGGAAGAAAATTTGGGACCGCATGGTCCCGGAGATCATCTCCCTACATGTCATAGTCCAAAGCTGCTCGGCCCAGCAGCTCCCAAGGATGGGTTTGGAAGGTGGGCTGGGGCCGGGGCACAGTGGTAGAGGGCAGGGGGGCATAGCTCTGACAGTCTGCGTGGCCTGAGGCCTGGGAGGGAATCCCGGCACGGCCATTCTAGGTCCCTGGGATGTCCTTTGGTGTGGACACAGAGGGGCTTGCTTTCAGGGGTGCATGTGGTGCTCCAACTGCCAGGCCTGAGGGAGCCCTGCATCTGTCCTGGAGGCCGCAGTCAGTGTGATGGTGCAGGAGGGGGATCAGGGTCCTAGCACCCCAGTTCCCCCAGCAGATGGCAGGCAAACGAGGTGGGTCCATCCTTGCCGTGCTCTCTGGTTTGGCAGTGGAAAGGAGTGATGTGCAGACGGGCACCTGGATGGGGCTGCTCAGGCCGGGGTGCAAGGAGATGACAATATTCTCAGGTTGGTGTAGGATGGTTGCCCCACTCTGCGAACAGACCAGTCATCACCCCTCATACAGCCCCGTGGTACGGGAATCAGTAAAGCATTGATCTTTTTTCAAAAACGAACTACAATCTCGACAATTATGGGGTGGCTCAGGAGCTGGGAGAGGTGGAGGTTCCTTCTGTGGGGCAGTTGACAGGCCACATGCTGGATACCTGAGGGGCTTACTGCAGCACATGGGACTTGGGGGTGGCCCTCGGAGCACCCCATTCCCCTCACTGGCCTGGAGGGGCTTTTGTACTTTCTGCCTATGGGGCTCGGACAGCACCCATGCCAGTCCTGCCGTGGAGACCCCTGGCCCCTCCCCTTCCCCCAGGGACACACATGGCCCCTCCCCTCTTCCCAAGGAGACCCCCCGGCCCCTTGCTGGGTAGGCTAGCCCACGCCCTTCTCCTCACCAAGCTGATACTTTCTGGTCAGCTTCCTCAGTGTTTTGCATGGAACTTTGTTCCCTCCCATGACACTTAAATGGTCTTGAATCTCATTCTTCCGTCTCTAGCCCAGGTGTATGGAGGAGTCGTGGAGGCTGGACAGAGGGGTGGATGCTACCTCTGTGGGCAGACCTGGCTGTTGGAGGGACAGAGCCGTCGCCAAAGGGCCCCCGGAGGGACTGGAACAAGATGACTGCCAAGGTGCCCTCCCTGGGCTGCTGGACCCCAGCCCACCGTGGGCTGCTATGCGTGGTAGGGTAAGGCCAAGGACCCCCACATTGAGAAGGCAGTCAGGGGAAGGGACAGGGGCCCTCCACACTTGTCTCAGCGGGGGGAGGCTCCCCTTCTGTCCTGATCCGGGGACCCCCTCTCAGATGTCCACATCTACTTAAGAGGTCTGCACATACCCCCTGCCCAGAGCCAGACTCTGAGGATCACCAGAAACAGGGAGAGAGGGAGAAGCCGTGGGCTGGGCCCCAGTGAGGAGAGGGGTCCTGGGACCTTGGCGGCTCTCCACAGACAGGACAGGGTCACCCCCAACAGCCACCAGCAGAGGGAGGCGCCCACACTCCTGCCTCCTCTTGGGGGCTGTGGCACTCAGACTCTCCGAAAGCAGCATATTGCACAGGATTTGATGTTAATTTCAATACACTTTGTTAAAAATAGATTGGCTCTCACCAAGAGCAGGGTGGCAGGAAGGGGCTTTAAACGGCTCATCTTTGGAATATTAATAGCACGGAAAATGTTATTAGAATAATTTTTCATCATGAATAATAAATTAATAGAATAATTTGGTAGTGCCACGTGACACCCGGGTAAGGATGGGTTTGTTGAAATAGAGTGGAGGAGGGGATTTGTGGCATGGGCAGCGCAGAGCTCCTGGGGCTGAGAGGGGGACAGACATTAACTGGGTAAGGGGTTTGCAGGGACAAGGACTCCAAAATACATCTAGGGTGGTGGACAGGGCCGGGGACCAAATCCCTAGGAGATTTTAGGATGAATACATGAGGCCTAGATTTGAGACCAATCCTGACCAACTCTTTATTTCCCTAAGAAAAGCTGGAGTGTCCAAGTAAGACACCATGTCTGTGTGAGTCTGACCTTGCAGGTAAAGGTGCAGGTGTGAGTCTGACCTTGAGGGTGGAGGAGGAGGTGTGAGTCTGACCTTGAGAGTGGAATGCAGGTGTGGGTTTGACCTTGAGGGTGGAGGAGCAGGTGTGAGTCTGACCTTGAGGGTGGAATGCAGGTGTGGGTTTGACCTTGAGGGTGGAGAAGCAGGTGTGAGCCTCACCTTGAGGGTGGAGGGACCACCTACACATGTAGTATCCAGCAGCTTCTTGTTGGCATCTTAGCACTGAGGTCTGAGTGAGGATAGTGGTCCCCTGGGGAGGTTTTGGTGTGTGTACCCTAGCAGCGGCTTGCCAGAAAGTTTGGCCTCTGGTCTCTCCCAGGGTGTAGCTCTGTCTTGAGCCACTCCATGCCTTCCTTGGAGGGCATCCTGGAGACTCACAGAGAGAGCTTGGGCTGCGAAAGTCTCGGTTGGGCGGGACCCGCTAAATGAGCAGCAAGCAGGTGCGGCTCCCAAAGAGGGTGCAGATGGAGGATAGGGATGTAACCTCTTGTCCTCTGCTTCCATGCATGTCCCCCACCCCTTACGTCCCCAGTTTGGGCCAGCCAGGGTGTCTCAGGCTGGACGTAGACAGCTTCTTTGGCACACACACGCGTGCCTAGTGTGTACGCATTTGTATGTGTGTGCATGTACGTGTGTGTGTATGTGCGTGTGTGTGCATGCACACATGTGTCGGGGTGGCAGCTGCTGGTGCTCAGACCTCAGCCTCTCAGCTAGGACTGCAGGCGGGGAAAGGGGCTCCTTACAGAACATCTTTGTGCGAGCCCAGACTTCCACGCGCATCTGTGAGCCACATAATCACCCTGCAAAGAGCGCCTGCGCCCGGCCCGTGGCATTATGCTCTCTCTCTCTTTTCTATAGTGTCTTACGCTGCAACTGACAATTAATGTTCGAAAGAACATGAAATGGAGGAGAAATTACAGCAATTTATCAACTGAAATTATAGGTGTAGACACATGTCAGCAGTGGAAACAGTTTCTATCAAAATTAAAGTATTTAGAGATTTTCCTCAAATTTCAAATTATGCAAATCCCACTTGCCGGGTTGCTGCGGCTCCGAGGTTTTAATTGCAGGATCGCCCAGCAGCAGCATGCGGTGCAGTCTGGATTCAGGGGCCCCCCTCCTCACCCTCCCGGCTGCTTCCTCAGCTGCCCAGCCCCCGAACGTCAGGGCTCAGGACCAGGAGCCGGGCAGGCGCGTCCCCAGGAGGACCCCCTCTCTGTGCAGACTTGATCAGAAATGCACAAGCAGGTCACACTGATCCCTGGCAGTGTTGGTTGTGGGACACAGGGCCACCTCCTCGCACCATGGCCGTGCATGTTGGGGGTGGCTTTGGGCAGAGCAGACTCTGGCTGTGAGCCCAGTCCCCTGGAGCAGGCCTTCCCTGGCCCAACAGGCCAGGAGCCCCCGGAGCCCACGAGGAGGTGCAGATTCTCAGGCAGGAGGTCAGATTCTGTATTTCTAATAAGCGCCCCAGTGTAGCAGGAGCTCCGAGGAACAGGTCTCAATGGGCCTTTCTCTGCTCAGGACCCACCTGAACTGGGCACTGCTATGCACAGCAAGGGCTGATGCCTGGCACCCCAGCCAGCTGCCCCCCATGGAGAGGGGATGGTCAGGACTGACCTTGGTCCTGAGTCCTGCTGTCACATCACTCCTACTTGGAGCCAGGCCCTGCAGTTTGGCCTCTGGTCATTAACTCCGGGAGGTGGACATGGCTCAGAGCTCTGTCCCCATGCCATGGGCACTGTCACTTAATTTCAAAGTAATTGATGTTGAATTGGGTATCTAGGCCCCCTGTGAAATGCCTAATGAATAAACCGTGATTAATGGTATTCCAAGCCCAGGGCAGGGGCCAATCAGAGCTGCCGCTCCCAAGTAAGGTTAAGCAGCCGGGGGCGGGGTGGGGGGGGGCGCGTGTGGGGCGGTGCAGGGAGCAGGTCTTGGCTGGGCCCCAGCCCCACCCTCTCAGCCCCCAACCCCAGATCATGCAATGAGGCTGTGTTCCCGCTGTGCCCCAGTAGGGAGTTGGGGAGCAAGTTTCCTGAAGTAGGAGAAATTGTGGGGGAAGGGTGGGGGAAGGACATCTCCCCAGCCCAGGGGTTTTGCAGGCAGGTCTGGGGGCCTGGCCCCACATCTTCCCCCTGAGTCTTGGCTCTGAGCATCTTGCTGTGGCCCCCAAACCCTCTAAGATAGATGATTCTAAGCCCTAGGGTGAGGGATTAGGGGGTCTCAGGAGCAAGGAGGTGATCGGAGGTCATGTGCTCTTGCTGCCTCCACCTGGTCAGAGACCTCCGACTTTCAAAGACACTAAGGTTGTGGCTGCTGGACCGACGACATAGCAGGTCCTGGTGGTTCTTGGCTGCTCTGGTATAGCTTCCAGGAAGGCGTGACAGACACCCTCCAAACAGGGGCCAGCTGTTGCTGGAGCATCCCTTTGTAAGAAACCCCACCCAATGAAAATCTGGATTGCTCACCTACTGACCTCTGTTGTCTTGTGTTCCCATGGGATGGACCCTGCCATAGGGTCTGGAAGGCATGCCGCACAGCTGGGGCTGCACACACTCGAGTGTGGAGGGCCAGGGGCGGACCCTTCTGGCAACTGAGGGAGGGGCAGCTGCAGGGAGCCAGCGCTGGGATCTGAGTGTGGCTACGGAGCCCTCATCTGGGGCTTCCTTGCTCTGGACTTGTGGGCAGGCTGCCTCGTGGTGAACCACCACATTTCCTCCCTAGAGAGAAGGGTCCTTTCAGGAGGAGGGTGGGGGCTACATTTCCCTGGGACCTCATTCTCCTCTTTGCGGGACCCCACGTGTTCAGAGGGCGACAGACGGGCTGGAGGGTGAGTACTCACGGTCAACGGTCAACACTGAAGCCTGATGGAACCTGTGGGGGGCAGGAGGACAGAGAAGTGAGGGGGAGGGAGTGAGGGTCCCTGAGAAAACCCCACTTCCCAAATTTCCCAAACACCACCCCCTGCGACCTCGGGAATGTGGAAACAGAGCTACCCTCCACGGCTCTGGAGAACTCTGTTGAATAAGACTGGTAAGGCTGGGCATTCTTGCCTTGTTCCTGGTCCTACGGGAAGGATTGTGCTCACCGTCAAGTGTGGTATCAGTTGTCTGTCTTGTGTCCACACTCTTTACTGGCTTGGGGGTCCCCCCATCTTGTGTCCACACTCTTTACCGGCTTGGGGGTCCCCCATCTTGTGTCTACACTCTTTACCGGCTTGGGGGGTCCCCTCATCTTGTGTCTACACTCTTTACTGGCTTGGGGGGTCCCCCATCTTGTGTCCACACTCTTTACCGGCTTGGGGGGTCCCCTCATTCCTACTTTGCTGACAGTTTTTATTATGAACATATGTGAGACTCAAATGCTTTTTCTTTATCAATTGATATTATCACAGGGTTATTTTTCCTTTGGGTTGTTACATGGTGGGTTATATTGACTGATTTTCAAATGTTAGAACAGCTTTCCATGTTTGGACCAAATCACACTTGGCCATAGGGTATAGTTGTTCTCACACATTGCTGGAGTCAATTCAGTAATATTTTCTTGATGATTTTTATACCCAAGTTATTGAGAGCTATTGATTTGTAATTTTATTTGTTTGTTAGGTATTGTCTTTGGTTTTCATGTCAGAGGAACATTGGCTCATAAAACAAGAAATATTTATTTTATTCTGTTTTCTGAAAGAGATTGTCTTAAATTGGTGTTCATTCTCTTTAAGTTTTTGGTAGAATTTTCTAGTGAAAATTCTGGAGATTTATTTTCTTTTTAAGTGGCTTATAAATTACCAATTCATCTTTGATGGCCATGGGACTATTCATGCTCTCTCTTTCATCCTGGTTAAGCTTGGGTAAGCTGGTAGTCTGATCTGTGAGCACAGGGTTCCATAGCATTCTTTTCTTGTCTGTGCTGATATTCACGTTCCACTCCTGATATTGTGCTTTGGGTCTTGTTTCTTTTTGTCTTTGTCAGACCTCTTAGACATTTGTCAAGTTTGTTGATTTTCTTTTTCTTTTTTCTTTCTTTCTTTTTCTTTCTCCCTTCCTTTCGCTTCCTTCCTTCCTTCCTTCCTTCCTTCCTTCCTTCCTTCCTTCCTTCCTTCCTTCCTTCCTTCTTTCTTTCTTTCTTTTTCTTTCTCCCTTCCTTTCGCTTCCTTCCTTCCTTCCTTCCTTCCTTCCTTCCTTTCTTTCTTTCTTTCTTTCTTTCTTTCTTTCTTTCTTTCTTTCTTTCTTTCTTTCTTCTTTATTCCTTCTTTCCTTCCTTCCTTTGAGGAAATAGCTTTTTATTGATGCTTTTCATTGGTTTCCTATTTTCAATTTTATCATTTTCTGCTCTTTATAATTTCCTTCATTTTTCTTGCTCTGGACTTATTTTTCTCCTCTTTTTCTAGTTTCTCAAGGTAGGAATTGTAACTAGATTGTCTTTTTGTTGCCTTACATATCTGGATCCAAGTCTTTTTCAGACACGAGATTTACAAATGTTTTCTTCCAGTCTGTAGGCTGTCTTTTCATCTGTTGATAGTGTTCTTTCATGCACAAAAGATTTTAAGTTTGATGAAGGCCTATTTAATTTTTCCTTTTATTGCTCATGATTTTGTTGTCTTTTCTAAGAATCCATTGCCAGATCCAAGGTCATGAAAATTTACTCCTATGTTTTAGCCTAGGAGTTTTACAGCTAGAACTCTTACATTTAGGTCTTTGACCCATTTTGGGTCAGCTTTGTATATGGAGGCAGTAGGTGCTAGTGTAACTTCTGGCTTCTGTATATGGACATCCAGCTGTCCTGGCACCATTTGTTGTAAAAACTATCCTTCCCCACTGAGTGGTCTTGGCACTTGTGCTGAATATCAGCTGGCTACAGATGCATGGGCTTATACCCGGCCTCAGAATTCCATCCCATGGCCTGGGAGTGTGGTTTTCCATCAGTGTTTGGGTAGAGTGAGCTGAGTATTGACAAAAAGGTGTTTTGTTTTTATACCATTCTTTTCTTGAGCCTCTGGCCTGGGGAATAGGCTTTTCTTGGAGCTTTTGAATCCGTGCTTGATGGTAGCTCTGGGTTGGGGGCTTTGTGGTATTCTCTCTACACTGTATGGGAAACAATAAGGAAATCCAGGGATCTGACCACCATGTATTTCCTCCATCCTGAGGTCTCTAGGAAGTGCCTTCTTTCAGAGTCTTTATACACAAGACTTTTTAGTTGTAGGGGAGGGAATGGGGCAACTCCATCTCAGCAGAACTGGGGGCATCAATTTACCCACTTCTAGTGGCTCTTGGGATTTTGACTGGGAACATCATGGATTTATAGGCAATCTGTGGAGTATGGACACCTTCATACTGTTCAATATTTCCTTTTATTTACACGATAAGTCTCTCCATTAGCGGCCTTCAGCAAGCTCGTGATGTGTCCTTGAAGTCGAACTGTTCATAGGTTTTAGTACTGCTGCGAGTGGAATTTCTTTTCTGTTTTATTTCCTCTTTGGGTATTATTTTATTGATTTGGTACCCAATTCTACACCTAGCAAATTGCTGAATGCTCAGATTAGTTCTCATAGTTTATCTGTGTATTTTCCTGAACTTCTATGCAATTGTATTTTATGCAAATAAGGGTCATTTGTTTTTTCCTCAATTACTAGTTATCTTTTTTTTTTTTGGTATTGTTACATTAGCTGGGAATGTCAATGTAAAGTGAACAGAGGTGTGATAGCAAGTGTTTTTGACTTGTGTGATGAATCTTCTAAAGTTCCATTATTAATTTATGATGTTTGCTATACATTTCCCCCCATTGTATTGCTAGCTTACTGAACATTGACGAGCATGCAGAATCTTGTGGGCTCACTTTCTCACCTCTGTTGAGATGATCACATAGTTCTTCTCCTTTCTCTTGTTAATGTGGTTGACAACAAAGGATTTCTGAGATTAAACCAGCTTTGCATTCTTAGCCATGATGTACTGATTTTTATACACTGATGGATTTAATTTGCTAGCATTTTTTTTTTGGTTCTTGTTCTATTTTGGTATCAAGATTATACAAGCCCTGTGAACTTATTTGAATAGATCATTTCACTCTTTTTCTATGATAGTCTTCTAAAGATGGTTGTTTCCTATTCCTCAAATTCCATTAAAACTCACCTATAAATCTTGGGTCTGTAGGTGTGGGCAGTGGCAGGAGGTATGGGAGGGAGAAAAGGCTCAGTTACTGATGTAATTTCTTCAATGGTAATTGGTTTGTTCGTTTCTTTTGTATATTTCAGTCAATTTTGCCATGGTTTTTCTATATACTTTATTTCATCCACATTTTCACATTTATGGGCATAGAAGTGCTCAGTGTAATTTATGGTTCAAAAAAATTTCTACTTTATCTTCAAACATACACAGTCACAATTTTTCTATCCTATTTTAAGAAGTCGCTCTCTCTCCTCTCCTATTTTTTCTGTCTGACCAGTTTCACTGGAGGACCCAGTTCTGGGATTTGCTGGTCTTTCCAGTGCTTTTTTGCTTTCAGTACAATTCATTTTGCTCTGATTTTCTTCCTTCTACCTTCTGTGGGTGTGTTCTCTGGTTCTACTTTTGGCTTCTTGAGTTCAACACTAGACCATTTATTTCTAGACTTTATGTCTTTTGATAAGTTAATTGAAGGCTCAGAATTTACCTGGGGACCAACTTGGCTGTACCCTATAAACAAGATCAACTAGAGCATCATTATTTTAAGACAGTAAGTGCTCTGTCTACTATGATTTCCTCCTCCACATGTGTGGTTCAGAAACACATTCTGGATTCTTAAGCATCTTTACTGCTGATTCGAATTTGGCTGTTGACTCCCTCAGAAAGGGTTTTGACTGTTGACTCCTTCAGGAAGGGTTTTGAAAGGCAAGGTCTCTGCCCACCCTCCCAGAACCCAGGCCTTGGGCAAGGATACTCTGTGCTCACAGGGATTCATGACTCTGAGCATCTTCAAGGCGGGTCAGGGGTAACTTACTGCCCAGTGAGCCAACAACCAATACCATTGTTTATATTTTAAAACGATGCTTGTTATTTTCAAATCTATGTGATCCATGAGACCAGGCTAATAAAAACCTTATGGGCCCATGAGTGTATTGAGTTGGGCCATTGGTTGCTGGTAAGTGGGGGTCTCCAGGGCGCCTGGAAATGGTGGGTCTCCGCTTGCACCTTGTTTACCACTCAGTTTGTGCAGCGACCCTCAATGGAGAGAGGGCATGCAGGCCACTCCCCCAGCTGCTGCCTGAATTACCACAACTGCACATCAGAGGGAACTGTGTTAGTGAGATCTCACCATAAGGAAAATGACCTCGGGACCGCGCACCCAACCCCATCTCATAGAGATGAGTGCACCAGATAGCAGCTGGGTCTGGCATTCTGAAGTTTGTTGCCTCAGAACTTGGAGGCAAGTTCAGACACTCCTGTGCTGGAGACATCCTGGCCACACGGTGGGCCAGGCAGAGGTCACAGATGGGAGAGGTGTGTTCCAGCTGGTGCATCCCGGACCCCCGTCTTTGCCACAAGCTCACTGTCCAGCCGGGAGCCTCCTTCGAGCAGTGCTTCTCAGCTTCTCAGTCTCAGGCTGTGGACTCACATTTTGACCCACCCAACTGGACCCACACATAACACACCACTCATAATTATACCACTAATTCTTCAGCTGATGGAAAGTCTCACAGAAGCCTCACACATCAAAGTGTTTTATAAGTTTCAGAGCAATGAGATCTCAGGGGGTGCAGACTAGGGAGAGGACAGGGCCATGCAGATGTGCAGACCAGGCTCAGGGCAGTCTGCAGTTCATTTGGAACTCAGCAAGAGGGTGGAAGGTCTGCAATCGCTCACCCCCATTGTACATTAGCGCTTGCGTGCACAGTGCAGACTGGCTCAGCTATCCTGAGCATCCTGGGTGGGACCTGATGACCTAGCCCCCTGACAGAAGGATGGAAGGACCATGGCTGGAGGTCAGGGGAGGCATCCAGTGCCAGACTGCACCAGAGCTCCAACCCTAGACCCTGGCTCTAGCTCCTTCCATGTTCTGCCCCTGGGCCTGGATCCCCTCTGGTCAGAAAGAGCCAGATTCTCTGAGGCAGCCCTTCTCCAGGGGAACCAGGCTCGAGAGGGAGCTGAGAGACCCCAGCCAGGTACCGTCCCATCTAGGCAATCTTGCACGGGCGCCCCTCTGCAGACCATAGACCGGCCAGGAATTTACCCAAGTTTCCAGCAGACTGGGGGGTGTGGGGGCCTTCCAAACTGTCAGAATATTTGCCCCAAATCTCTGATTGCCCTTACAGGCAAACGGGCTGTGCCCTTCTGGCTCAGGCTCTATAATCCACCACACACACTCTCTGCCTTGGTTTACCCAATCAGATGCTCCTGACTCAGTTTACTGACATCCATCTTTGAAATCCTTTAAAAAGTAATTAACTGTGAATGTGACTGCTGGAAAAATATTTTTATTTAAATTTTAAATTTTTCTAATTAAAAATTTTTCTTAAAAATACATCTTTTTTATTAAAAAAAAAAAGTAATTGGGGGGTGCCTGGCTGGCTCAGTCAGTGGAGTGTGTGATTCCTGATCTCAGGGCTGTGAGTTCGAGCCCCACACTGGGTATAGACAGGAGTTAAAAATAAAATCTTGGGATTCCTGGGTGACTCAGTGGGTTAAGCCACTGTCTTCAGTTCAGGTCATGATCCTGGAGACCCACATCAGGCTCTCAGCTTCGCGGGGAGTCTGCTTCTCCCTCTGACCTTCTCCCTTCTTGTGCTCTCTCTCACTCACTCTCTCTCTCTCAAATAAATAAATAATACATTTAAAAACATAAAAATAAAAATAAAATCTTAAAAAAGTAGAAATCTTAGAAAATAGAAAAATAGTTGAGAGAGCTATAGTTCAATAATTTTTATGTAATTAATGAGCTGACACTCTCAGGGTGAATTTCCATGTCTCTTTCCTGCAGGATTTCTCTTTCTTTCCTAGTTAGCAGATAAAGCAAGGTGCCATGATCACCTTTGAGGTATTTTTGTTTCGGGTGGCCGGGACTTGGAACCTGAAGCAAAGACACTTTGGAACATGACATTCTTCTGGATCAAAGTGTAAGGGACGAGGCAGTGGCGCTAGAGAGGCATCAACTGACTTCAGGGATAGGAACTGGGAACAGAGCTAAGCCAGAGGCACTAACCCTACTTGATGCTTTGCCCCAGAAGCTCTGTTGCATAAGCACATCAGTAGGGTACCAGCAGGTGGTCCTACTCTGACTGGCTTTCTGCCTGGAAGCCAGGCCTGTCGCCTCTTCCAGCGTTGACACTGAGAACTGCCCCTTAGTTTGGGTCCCCCGGGCCATGTGCTCACGAGCAAGCACACATGTTTATTGTGAGGGTGATCCTAGGAGTCTGGAGCTGCGGGTGGGCGAGAAAGTTGCCCGGGAGTCCCTCTGAGGTGCCTGCCGGAGTAGGGGAGCCATGGTGCTCCCACCCTGGCTCCTCCGGTCATGGCAAGCCTGCCCTTGGCCAGCAGCCTTGGAGCATGTCCTCAGCAGAGAGACCGGGATTCCTGCTGGAGCCAGGGAGGTGGTGGCCAGGGAAGTGGGGGCTCCAAAGGCATCTGCTCCACTTAGACTTCAACCAGCTGTGACATTTCCTAGTGTTTACAGTTTTTCAGAGACTTCTGTGTGTATCCCCATCAGCACAAAGGGAGCAAGCCAGGTGTCATGTCTCCCTCAGTAAATGTGTGCTGAGCTTCTGGGAGGGACTGTGGAGGTGGCAGCCATTGCTGGGACCCTCCTGCTACAGGCACTTTAGCCTCTTTCGGGCATGTCTGACCCTTGTCCTGATGCATTGGGACAGTCATCAGGATCGTGTGAGGAGAGAAGGTACCAGTTCTGAGGTTTGGGTGGGTGTGACAGTTCTGGACACGCTGGCAGAGACGGGCTGGGAAGCAAGTGATCTGTCCGATCTCACACAGTGTCATGTTCTCCCAGCGAGACTCGGCAAACCCTTGTCTGAGAGCCGAGGTGAAACTACCCATAGTCATGCCAGGAATGGCTAGCTTAACATCTCAGCAGTGCCAAGTGGATGGAGCCCCTCCCCTTGGGTGCACACTGGCACACACAAACATACACAGTCAAGCCTGCACACATGCCTGCCTGCACACACATATTCACACATGCACACATGCACACACGCCTGCCTGCGCACACATACGCATTCGCACATGCACACATGCACACACAGAGACAAACCCACATGCACACATGTGCGCACACAGAGATGAACACGCACACGTGCATGCATAGGCACATATATGAACCCACACAGGCACATGTGTGTGTGCACGCACAGAGACAAACACACACCCATGTACACAGGCACCTAAAGTGCTAAAAGCAAGTATCATCCCATGGAGAAGTCTCACCAACAACTCCAGCTCATCGGCCCCCCATGGCTCATAGCCTCCTGCTCCAGGAGAACTTTCTGGGACCCGCACCAGGCCAGGAGCCCCCATCTGTGCTGTCCTCTGCATCACACCTCCTCCTCACAGCCTTCACAACAGGTATAATCACAATTACATTCTTGTTCTTACAGAATGTCCCACTCGACTGTGAGCCCCGTGAGGCTGAGGGTCCTGCCAGGGTTTTTTCTGCTTGCACCCCCACGCAGCCCAGAGCCAGGCACAGGGTACAACACACCCCAACTCTCAGTCTGCTAGCCATCCATCTCTCATTTCATTAAACACATGGAAGGTCAGGGTACGTTTCAAGGACATTTGAGAACGTCCTTGGGGTTCATCGCAATGGAATCCATGCCCGTGTGAGCAGACCTGTGAGGAGCCAGGTGACTGTGCAGGGTGAGGCCCCAAGAGACCACTGTCAAGAGTGGCCAAGGGTCTGGTGGGCAAAGGGGGGGATCCTGGGAGGCGTGTTCAGCACCTCAGACAGCAGCTCCACCCTGGCGCTGGGTTTGCTGTTTCCTTGGGGGGCCCCAGGATTATGGACGTGGGCGGGCATTGATGCAGCTCCTCTAAGGCCAGAGGACCCCCTCAAAGCCTCCTCTGACTCATCAGGAAACCAGGGCTCTAGCTCTGTCTCCCCACCTCATCACCCTGTATGTCTCGGTCCCAGCCTGGAAGGCAGGGCATCACTTCCCAGCTGGGGCCTCACTGAGGGCCCTTGAGTCTTCTCTGCCCTGCACGGTCAGCTCACCTGCTGTGGCACCCCGCCCCCCCCCAGTCAGAAACTTGCTTCTGCCTGTCCCCACAGCCAGGTCCTGTCACATTCATTGCTATACCTCCAACCTGCTGCACTGTGGGCACATGGTAGAGGCCAATAAATAACCATTGATTGAACAAAAAGGATGACTTTCCTATTTCCTTCCTGGAATCTATCTTGCATGGATGCCAGAAGAATTCAATTTAAAGTGCCAAGAGGGAAGTAAACAAACCTGTAAATTGTTTGAATCTCCACGGAGTTGGGCACTTTGCCAAATACAGGTATCATTATAGGGAAACAGTGGTTTGTTTCCTACGTGCTCCCCTGCAGAAGCTGGAGTAAAGGAGCTGGGTAGGAAACCTTGCCTTTGGCTGACAGACTAATGATGTATTTGCTTGTAAGTCATACATGGTACTGGCAGCATTTTGTGAACGGCTCACGATGGTGATAATTCTCAAAGGGAGATGACCTTGAGGCAGGAGACTGACATGTAACCACAGGTCCACCTCTGTTCTTAGGGAATGTGTGATATCACCCAGCACCCATGTTCCGTGAGCGGCCATGCACACAGATGGGAGCAGGCTGGGGAAAGCCACACAGACGGGATCTCTACCCCTCAAGCCTAGCCTCCAGGTAAGTTTCCTGCGGCTGCTTTAACAAAAGACCACAAAGTAGGAGGCTCGAAATAGCAGAAATTTCTTTACAGTTCTGGTAAACCATAAGTCAGAAACCCAGTGTCACGGGTTCCTTCAGGGGCTCTGATGGGTGTTGTGCTCCGGGCTTCTGGCGGGCTTGGCATCCTGGGCTTGTAGATGGTCCTCTGATTCCTCCTTCACATGGAGTCTGTGTCTCAGATGTCCCTCTGCTGATTTCCAAGGAGGACACCAGTCACTGGGTCTGGGATCCACCCTAAATCCGGGATGATCCCCCTTAGCTTAAATAATTACATTTGCAAAGACCCTTTTTCCAAATAAAGTCCCTTTCACGGGGGTCAGGACCAGGACGACCCCTTTTGGGGCCACCTCCAGCGTACTCTACCCTCCAAGCTGTCCCTGACCTGCCCTCCGGTCTGGTGCGTCTCCACATACAGATGACAGAGATGCTCACGTGTCCTTTGGCCCCAAACATCAGTGGGGTCCTGCTGTGTGCCCGGAACCCTGCATCGTTCTGCCTGCCTGACTTGCCCAAGTAGGGTTGTCGTGGGGGTGGGACGTGGGGGGCCCAGGACCACGTAGGCATGGGGCATGAGCTATGTGGGGGCAGACTTCTCAAGCTGATGGCAGAGCCCCTCTGGGAGGGGGGTTCTGAGCTGCTCATTCTGGGCCCATGCACTCAGGAGCCAGCAGTAAGAGGGGGTTCCTGAGAGCCAGCCCCCGTGAGAGCCTGTGGTCACCTGGCTCTGTGGTGGGGCTGGGCCTGGAGCCCTTGCCTCTCACGGGCAAAGTGGAAGGTCTCTCTGTCTCTCTGTCTCCCTCCCAGGACTGTGGTCCTTGTACCCTCCCCCTGCCCATAGTCCTGTGGGTGTTTTTCCCCCTGGGCCAGGCCAGAACCTGGAGCTAGATGCCATGCACACCTCAGTCCTGTTCCCGTTCGTCACTACTCTCGGAATAATCCCTTTCTCATTATTAACCTCTTCCCTTCTCTTCTGCTGGGCAGGAGGGGAGCCAGGCTTTCTGGTCCTCGGGTGTGTGAGGTCTCAGAGGCTGTGGTCAACTGGGTCTGGCGCCAGATGACCCGGCCAGCCAGGCTGGGGGTGCATGAGTAGGAAAGGGCTGTGGGCAGCAGGCTGTCTGGGCTCTGCACTTTTGGAGGGAGGCTGACCACTTGCCTGGCCAGATGTGAAAGCTGCCCTTACTCCTGGGCTCTCTAGAGTGAACATCTGCCTTGGGAGGGAAGGGCCCAGGGGCCATGGTAAACAACGTCCCCAGGTGAGGACACGCTGGTCGCCTGTGCCTGAGGGCAGAGCAAGCAGGCCTGGCCCTGCAGGAGGTGCTCTCTCTGCTGGTCTGGGTGAGAAGGAAGTGGAGAGCCACCTCCCCGGATGGGGGAGTCACCTGGTGCCCCCAGCCCGCACCTTTGTTTCCATAGTGACACCAAGGGGAGATGGGTGCCCCCTAGTCCTGCTCTGATTCATTGAGGAGTTTGTCCTAAGTAATTATGTCTTGGAAGCCCACTCCCCGAATAAGCTTGCCCATGACTAGAGCCTGGGGGGCCATCCTCTGAGAACTCTGCCTGGCCCTCCCACCCCAGCCTCCCCTCTGAAGCCCCCCAACCCTGACCATATGCTGGCCCGGGCTGCACCCTGGGCCTTAGGGTAAGAGGGGGAGAGGCCCTCCTATTGTCTGAAACCATAAGAGACAGCCAACATGGGGCTTTACAGAAGAGGGGCTGGGGAGCAGGAAGGGGGGTAGGAAGTGGGTTCCCACATGGCATCCTAGGGGAGGACTGGGACCATTCTTTCTGGTGAGCGTCATCTTCTGGCCTTTCAATCCCTTGCAGACACAGGCCTCCACCCGCTCTTGTCATTTGAGCCAAGCGCCTCGTCTGGGGAACTTTTTTAAAACTTGAATACCCACAGAAAGGGTAAGTGGGTCGGTGAGATTCGGACGTGGGAGTCAGGAAGTCGAGGTTTTTGTTTTGGGGGCACCATGACTTGCTGTTCAACCTCGGGACTCACAAAACTGTAAACCAGGTGAGCCGCGTGAAGTCGCCCCCGACGGGATGGCCCCAGCAGAACTCTAATGATGGGAACACACCAGGTTTCAGCGGGGGCTCTGAGCCGGGACCCCAGTGCTGGAGGACACAGAGACTCCAGGGTGGGACCAGGGCCACGTGGCCCTGCTTGGGCCTGACGTGAGCAGAGGCAGGCTGTGGGGCCCTGTCCTTGCTGGAGAGCCTCCCGTGGTGCAGACAGCCCCTTGGCCTCTCCCCCCGACTTCTGGTCACTCTCAGGGACTGTCTCCGGCTGGGTGGGCACAGCAGAGGCCCCTAGCCACCCCGGTCTCTGGGTGAGAACTGACATCCTGGAGAGGAGACGCAGAGCCTCGGCACCTCCCTCTTTTCCTGGTCACCACCGCCTTTCCTGTGACCCACAGGCAAGGAATCTGGTCAGAGTTGATCACTATCCCCCATCGGTAATTCAGGAGAGGACACTCCCTCCTGGTGATGGCAGAATCGGGTACCTGAGAGGCATGCGGGCCAAGGGCGTGGTGTGTGACTATGTGGGGACTTCTTGGCCACACAGGGCCCATGTCTGTGTGCGCACTGACTCCCCAGTGGGCGGACAGAGACTAAGCTTTCAGTGGGCGCCCGGCCAAAGGCAGACTGTCTGAGTGAGGACGCCATTTACTGAAGGCCACTTAGATCTGTGCATGTGGCTGAGATGAAGGCAGCTTCCTGCAGGAAGGATGAACCCCTCACCCATCCTCACGGGTGGCAGGGGAAATGTCAGCGTCCATGCAATCCAGCTGGTGCTTCGGAGAAAGGAGCAGAGAGGGAGTTCTGAGAGGGGTGGTCTGTCCAGGCATGCGGGACACCAACCCCCCTCCCCAGGACCTGGTCAACGTTGCAGAAAGAGGCTGCGCCAATCGGCCTGACTCCCGTCTCATGGAGGGAGAGAATGAGGGAGAAGAGCAGAGGACGGTTGCCTCCTAGGAGGGGACTCAGGGGCCGACTGGGCGCGGTTCCTGCAGGAAGGCTTTGGGTCTGGCCGGAGGTCACCAGCTTGCCACAGGCATTGTCTTCCTGCCCAGGGATGAGCTCTGGGTCTGCCTGGTGCCAGGACTCCACGCCGACCCCTGGCTGTGCACACGCCGCCCGAGGCAGCTTGTGTCACTAGACACCGCAGATGCGGGGATGGCCAGGCGGGGACAACCGCCCAGGGGGAAGGCACCACACGGAGCAGGCGTCCTGACAGAAAGGGATGCTCAGCGAGTCTGCAGCCGCCTTGACGAGAGTTGATCCCGTCCCGGATGGCAGCAGTGACGGCTGCATGGCCTATGAGGGCCAGTGAGGAAGTTCTGCCTCCATGGGGGACTCACCCTCATCCCATAGCCCCCGTGGCTCCCCTGCCACATAGCAGCCCAGCCACGTGTAGGGTTACCACGCTTGCTAGACCGGCTCCACATCTGGAAGCAATTAGCACATCATTCTCCAGGACGACAGACGTCTTGGGGAAGTCCCTGGGGAGGCCATGCGGTTACGCACACCCGTATGGACCAGACTCACCTGTCAGTGGAGCCACATTCCGCCAGACATGGGGGTGGGTGCCACCTGTCACCCCAAGTGCAGCGTGGCTCCCATAGAGAAAGGGGTCTCAGGGCCCTGGGCTGCTGCAGGGACCCCGCCTGGGCACTGTGCCTCAGGGGTCCTTTCCTGCGGTTTTCAGTTCGTCCACAGTACAGCCAGTGCCCCCACAACCAGGTCTGGAACAGGCTGCTTGGCTTTCCATGGGGGGTAGTCCCTACTTTGGGGATTTTGGGGCAATCCAGCTGCTCACCCAGTGAGGCCCTGCACATGGAGAGCAGGGGCTTCCGGCTGTGAGGGGTCTGTGCAGAGCAGATGCGAGAGGCTGGCCGAGGTGCTGACCGACCCTGCCCTGGATGTGGGCAGCCTCGTGGAAGGTCACAGGCCCACTCAGCCTGGCAGGGGAACAGGGTCAGGTCAGGGAGGGCTTACCAGAAGAAGGAACACCTCAGCCGACAGCCCAACAGCCCGTGGACGACGAGGAGTCCTGAAGGGTGTCGGGATTCTTGTTCGGGGCTTGGGCTGGCTGCTGGGGGAGCAGAATGGAAGCGGAGCACCTCAAGACACAGGGTTGGGGGTGACTGTTTCTGTGGGAGGAGCAGGGCTGGGGGATGGCAGGAGGGCCTCTACTGACCGGGGAGTGGCTAGGTCAGAGCCACAGCTGCGAGGGCAGGAAGCGATGGAAGTGCTGGCCCTGTGCTCCCCGACCTTTGTGACACTCCCTGCTGAGCAGACCCCAAGTCCCAGGTCAGGACTCATAGAGGCGGGCGTGGGCTTCATTCCATCTCACAGACAGTGAGGGGGAGACCCTGAGGTTACCAGCCAGCAGCCGCAGGGTCTGGATTTTAGTCTGGTCCACCCCCAGCATCTTGACCTCTGTGGGCAATATGCCTTTGTCACCGGCACCGTGGGGATGGCTGGCCGAGTACGCTACACCTGGCAGGTGGTCACCCAGGCACGGGGAATCCTGGGCCAGCAGGGCCTCTGGGGGCTGAGCTGCTCTGGCCCTGCCCAAACACACAGGCACATACCGGGTGCCCCCCTGCCCTCCAGTCACCTTCAAGCTGAGTTGTGGATGGTGGATGCACGCAGAGCCAGGACCCCAAAACAGACCACAGCCGCGGTGTCCCCTCCCCAACCCACAGGCCTTGCCTCTACCCGGCTGGGCACAGGAGCCCTGGAATGTCCCAGGGCAGTGGGGAGCTGTCAGCTGCGTGGGGGATGATGTCTCCCCAAGGGCCCCTGCGGCAGACCCACTCTGCCTCTGTCTGTAATGTCTTCCCCATAAATCTCTCTCTCAGAAACATGATCAATAAGCCGCAGAGCCCAACATGTGACCACCAGGCCGCTCCATTATTAAGTCTGTAATTGCCGAGGATTAATTTGCTAATTGCATGCAACTAATCTGAATCCTTTTTGTTTTATATCAATTAACGGAGTAATTAAAAAAAAGCAATCTCCTTCATCGCTCCTCCCTGGCAGCCTCAGCCCGCCAGAGCTAATGAGACGAGGCCACCCTCTCACCAACCTCATTAGTGGCTCTGCTCTCCAATGCCCGCCCCCACCCCGCCCGTACACGCCATTACGTTTTTGGTGATCCTGGGTGTGCAGCAGCCCTGAGGCCTCTGGGCCAGGCAAGGCGTCTCCCCAGGCGTGGGGCAGCCCTTGGGCCCCTCCGAGCCTCCCAGACTCTCAGCAGGGACTATGACAATTAGTGGCCGGGGGGGGGGGCCTGAGGGGGAAACACCCTGCCCCGTCCTGCCCTGCCCGGTGGGCCGGAGTGACCTCGCTTCCCCACAGCTCAGGGATCACAGAGGCAGGGAGCGCTCGAAAGGCTGGCAGCGCCGGGCCTGACCGCCGACCGACCTGCTGACATCGAGAAACAGGTGCTCCAGAGACAGAACAAGGCCCTCTGTGCCAGCCCGTTGGTCAGCAGCCTAAGAAGCCACCTCGTCCACTGTCCATCGCAGCCTAGCTGGTGCAGGAGGACAGCCGTAGGGGGCGGGGGGAGTCCGCACAGCTCCTCCTCCACCAGCGTGGGAGCCGGGGGCAACAGAGGCCTGCGCCCACCCAGGCCCAGCCTGTGGTGTGGAAGTGTGGCAGCCCTTGCGTGACTGCCATATCCTCCTCCACGGTGGGACCAGAGCCAGCCCCACTTCCCCGCAGGCTCAAAGCCAGGCCTCAGCAAATGCACTCACACCCTGGCTGACAGCGGGCTGCTGGCTTAGAGCCCACCCTGCGAGGGGCTGGCTGGGGACATCCCAACACAGGTCGTGACTCTTGCCCTGTCTTCCACAGGGTCCCCAGCCTTCTTTCCCCTGAGCCCGAGGACCTGTGCCTCCCTGGGACTCTCCAGGCACTGGCTTGCCCATCATGGCTCTGAGAGTGGAAGGACCCACCAGCCCCACGGGTCTGCCATCCCAGTTCCGTGTCCAGCCTTAGCCTGCCTCCCATCCTAACAGACTCTGCTCCTGGTCACCTGCCCCTTCCCCAGCTCAGAGTGTGGGGGGAGTGGTCAGGCTACCCCTTCAGACATGTGCTTTCCTGGGGCTCACCTGCAGACCCCCAACCTGGGGAGATGCTTTCAGACTCTGTGCCTGGAGCTTAGGCGCTGCAGGGACGGCTGGGGACCTGCATGGCACATACCCTGACTCCAGCTGCCCTGGAGACAACCAGGTGGTCGGGGGGATGTCCCTGGTCCCCTCGAGCCTCTGTCCTAGGAGGGACTGTCCTCTCTCCTAAGGCCCTCCCAACTCTCACGGACACCAGGTCCTGGGGCAAGCCCCTTTCCCTGTCTGTTCCCAGTAGCCCTAGGTGAGGCCCTCAGGACATGTTGCCGCCGGCTTTCCTGAGGCTCCTCTGTTGGGGTGTCAGGGGACTTGTGAGGCCTTCCATTTGGGGGAAAATACCTCTAAGAGACAACAGGAAGGACTCCTGGCTTGCTCAGTTGCTAGAGCGTATGACTCTTGATCTCAGGGTTACAAGTTTGAGCTCCACATTGGGCGTAGAGATTATACATAAATAAACTTTAAAAAGAAGAAAAGAGGGCTCCTTGGTAGCTCAGTGGGTTAAAGCCTCTGCCTTCAGCTCAGATCATGATTTCAGGGT
The DNA here is from genome assembly GCA_004023965.1 of Spilogale gracilis. Classification (NCBI taxonomy): domain Eukaryota; kingdom Metazoa; phylum Chordata; class Mammalia; order Carnivora; family Mephitidae; genus Spilogale; species Spilogale gracilis. Next base: position 21,728 of record PITA01005767.1, on the reverse strand, counting down.
CCTGGGATCCAGCCTGTGTCGGGCTCTCCGCTCGGCAGAGAGCCTGCTTCCTCCTCTCTCTCTGCCTGTTTCTCTGCCTACTTGTGATCTCTCTCTGTGTGTGTCAAATAAATAAATAAAATCTGGAAAAAAAAAAAAGAAGAAGAAGAAAAGAGAGAAAGAGCCCACGAAGCTGTCCCCCGCCCATCAGTGGAACCCCCATCTCTAGTGCTGGACATGCACCATGTGGGGTGGAGGCGTGGGTCCACCCACTGCCACTGACACCTTGGCCACGCTGTGGGCTACCATGGCCAGGGCCGGGCCACGGCAGGAACAGGTGGGGAGGTGCAGCCAGCAGGGCACAGAGGCTCTCCTCATCCCCTGCTTGGGGCCCCACGGGGTCCATGAAGTGTGGGGCAACACTACAAGAGCACGGACAGGCCCGTGGGCCCTCTGGGCCTGGTCACCCTGCACAGACTGCCACTGGCAGCCCAGGGGTCACCCCTTCTCCCTGAGACCAGAGTCTACCCTCACTTGGAGGAGACCTGACCATTGTGTCTGAAGACATGGGCTAAGCCTGCATGTCTGCGGGGCGGCCCCAGAACCTGCTGCTCGGAGCTCCCTTCCTTCCTGGGGTGGGCACATGGGCGTCCTCAGGACAGTCTGTGGGGAGGACGAGGCGCTCTGCTCCTTGGACACATGGCCCAGACGCAACGATGGGGGGCGGCTGGTGCTTGGCCTGGGGCGGCAGGGACCCACTGCTGTGACGGTTCCATGGCGTCAGCCCATGTTCTGGGCTGTGTTCGGGAGGCTCCTCTTGGGAAGAAAAGGTTGACACACATGCAGAGACACAAGTGTGCTCACACGGCATGTGTGAGGGGCTGCTGGGCCCTGGCGGTATGTGGCGCGGGGTGGGGGGGTCCTATTGTTTAGAGAAAAGGCAGCTCTGTGTGCGGTTCCTGCAGCTGCATGTGAAGGCTGACCCACCTGCTGGGGCCCATTTGCATTGAGGGATGCCGGTGGGGGCCTCAGGGGGCAGCCGGGGTGTCGCTTCTGGGCCCCTTTAGTGCTAATGAGAGCTGCCTGTCACCCCATGATCATGTGTCCCTGCACTAGGAGCAGTGACAGCAGAGATCCCCACTGCCTTCTGGTCACAGCAGGAGCTGCACAGCCTTGAAGAGCACGGTTGCCTGCAGGGGCAGGTTTGTTGGGGGCGACTCTGGCCAGGATTCAGTGTGAACGGCTGTGCCTCGTCTCTCAACGGGGAGAGGAGCCGTGGTCCATAGTGCTGGGGGCGCCGACCAGCCCCGGGTTGTTGGACACGGGTGCTTGTTTGGCTACAGCCCCCCGTTGAGGACTCGTACTGAAGGGGGGCTTGCTGACTTGGTGCAGCTCCGGCCTCAGTGGGCACACACCGCAAGTGCACACAGACATCACTGAGTGTGCGTGTGCTCACATGCAGACAGGCACGCACGTCTGTGTGCACACGCATGTGGATGAGCTCGTGTGTGCACCTTGCCTGGCTGCCCTGTGGGAGTCCGCAGATGCGTGTAAAGCATCGCAACAGGGAGCCTTCATTTGGATAACGGGGCAGCTGAGCCTTGTCCCTGAGTAACGATCACCCACCGACCCCACGCAGGGGGACACTTATCCACTGGAAACTTGTAAACCAACTGTCAGCCTGAGCAGAGCTCTGAGCGAGCTCCATGTGCGGGGTTGGGGGCTCTGGCAGAGGGGGCCGGAGGGCCCGGGAAGTCAGGGCCCCACAGGGGTGGGGGGCCTGCAGTCCATCTTGTTCTGGCAGACGAAGGAGTCTGGCTAGATGCACAGCCCATCATCACCCTCCCCTCCGGCTGTGCCTGCTCCCAGAGCAGCAGAGAGGCCTGCCCTCCACCCCACCCACTATCTGCAGAGAGGCCTCACTGGCACCCCTGGTCAGGGTATAGAGGAGGGGAAGGGGCAACTGTGGGGGGCCAGGGAGTATGGTCAGCCTGACGGTGGCCTTCAAGAGCAGGGCTATGCCTGCCGAGCCCTGCACCAGGCCTAGGAGGAGAGTTCGGTGGTCCTTGGGCCCCGGGGTGCAGCAAGCCCCAAAACAAGGGGGATGGCCCCAGGGCTGGGCAACTACCCGACTCAGGTGCCCTCACCTAGAAGGGTCAGAAGCTGGGTCACACTGGCCAGGGCTGGTGTAGGCTCACGGATGGGCTGGGTTTCACATCGGCCGCTAGGCGCCCCCTTTGCTGTGCACACACTCACATGCGGGCACCACTTCTGTGCCCAGATTGGGGGTGAAACCTCCTGGTGGCTGGGGCCTTCCCTCCCTGTCCTCTAGCTCTGGACCCTGGTCTGAGCAGAAGACCTTCCTCTAGCCGAGGGTCCTAGACCATGGCCCTCCCTCCAAATGGCATCTTTCCTGGCAGTTCTGCCCCTGGGATGGTCTTGTCTTTGCCAAAATAATCAGGGTATTTTTCTGGCTCTGTTTTTTGTTTTGTTTTGTTTGTTAGAGAGACAGAGTGTGCCAGGGTGTGGGGAAGGGGCAGAGGGAGAGAGACTCTCAAGCAGGCTCCACACCCAGCACGGAGCCCAACATAGGGCTCAATCGCACAACCCTGAGATCATGACCTGAGCTGAAATCAAGAGTTGGACCCTTTGCTGACGAAGTCATTCAGGCACCCCTGCTTTCTGGCTTTGCAATTGAAGTTTCTAAGTGCAAAAGGAAGGTGGAGATGGAAAGCTTCAAGGACACTGCAAGGACGGTGGCCTAACGAGTCTGTTCTGGAAATGGCCACCCTGCCCACAAGTCCCTGTTGGCCCTTCCAACCTGACTTTGAACTCTGTGTTTGCAGCAGGCTTCAGAGGAGACCAAGAAAGGAGCCCCCCCCGCCAGCACTGGCAGCCCCACCCCAGCCCCGGAGACCCCAGGGGACCCCGGAGCTGCAGGTAGGCCAAGCACTCGGTATCTCATCGTCCATGGGGACCACGGCTCCCAAACGTGCTTCTGGTAGGAAGCCAAGCAGCCAGTGACCATGACCATACAACAGTATGGCCATCAGCTATGGGCCACTGTCAAGGTGTGGGCAGCTCTGCCTTCTCTGCAGGCCCCAGGGGAGACCATGCCCGGCCTTTCCTGGCTTCTAGAGACCACGGTCCCTGTGCAAAGGGACCCTTTCCCTCCCTCGCTTGGCACCGAGCTCTGTTCCCTTGGCACATCTGAGCCTTCCTGCCCCTTTTCCCTTGCAAGGGCCCTGTGGTCATGTCGGGCCACCGGGGATCCAGGATCATCTCCAGCTCAAGGTCCCTAATCCCCCCTCCAGTGCAACATGAGCTCATAGGGTCACAGGTTCTGGGGCTAGACCAGGAGGGGTTGTGGCTCTGCCTTCCACGTGATGCGACCCCAACCATGTGCAGACACTTCAGAAGGAAGGTGACAAAGTTCTCCAGGACCACATCTCCTCCTGTCTCCCACTCCTAACATGGGGCAGGGCCCTGCAGATGGCGTCCTGGCCTCGAGCTCACGGTCCATGCACAGGTCTGTGTGCATCTGCTTCAGGGTGCCCAGAAACAGCCGCGCATGGCTTGGTGCAGCCTGGATGATGCTCTCAGGGGCCCCGTTGGGCCCAGAAGTTTCCAGGCCTACCCAGTCCTCCTTGTGGGTTCACAGGGTGGTCGCCAAGCCAGGGACCCTGCGCCCTGCCACAGAGCCAGCCTCCCCGAGCCACACCCGCAAGTTAACAGGGTCAGATGCTTGGCCCTTCCTGACACACTGGCCCCTTTATCGCCAGAGTCGCCAGGTGGGCGACTGAAAATGGTTGGTGCCCAGCTGAGATCTCAGGAAGATGAGCCACACAAGGCATGGGGCGTCCTCACTTTAAAACACACCTCCCGGTTCTCTGAAACCCCATTCAACCTTAGCCCGTGTTCCATCGGCTGCCTTCCCTGCAAAAGCAACCCCACTAGAAACAGGCAATAGAAACAGAGCTCTTCACCCCAACAGCACCCTCCTTGGGCCCCTCTCCACAGGAGCTTAGGGGGGTGGATTGTGGACACTCTGGTGGGGAATCAGCGCCTCCCTGGCTCATGGCAATGCTCCAACTCTGTGGTGACGTCTTGTGTCCACAAAACAGGCCCTGAGGCTGGCTCAGGAGCAGGGCAGTGAGCACACGGAGGAGGGACACGGCCAGGACACCCATGCTGCAGACAGACGGACGGTCAGGTGGCACCTCAGCCACTGCCTGATGCCTCTCCTACGTGTTCCATGGGCTCTGATGCAGCCCAGCCATCCTCTCATCCGAGGCTAGTCCTCCTATGCCTACCTCCATCCTCTCCAGAGTCCTGTCCTCACCCTCACAGGCCTCCTCCAGATTCGAGGCTGCTCCCAGCAGGCTGAGGACGTAGCTGCCCATCCTCATCCCCTCCTAACACGGGGCAGGGCCCTGCAGATGGCGCCCTGGCTCTTGCGTACCGGAACCCCTCTGGCCTCCCACATTCACTAAGTAAGGGAGCCGTGGCCTCCCCTTGACCTGTGCATGCGAACGTCATCCCCCCGGCTCGGCTCTGGCTGGTGGTCCCTACTTCTGGCTGCGTGTCCAGTCCCAATGAACACCACCTGGCACTGGGGGCTGGTGGTGGCAGACGGGGGGGAGAGAGGGGATCCACACGGGAAATGAGCAGCTGTGGACAGTGGTGACGCTATCTGACACCTGTCCCCAGAATTGGCCACATAACCAAATGCAGAGTCAGGGCGCAGGGCAGAGTCAGGGAGGGCAGACAGACGGGGGCAGGGCTAGATGTGTGCTTATCAGGGAGGCCGTCCTGGCGGAGGGGGCGCACACGCAGCACCGTGGCTGGAGTCGTGGTCTCAGATGGGTCAAGGATGTCCAAGGAGATGATGCGAGTGAGTGAGGAGCTCACCTAGCGAGGAGGCTGGGAGCAGGAGAGCTGCTTCCAAGGTGGAGGCCACGGAATCCCAGGCTTGGCGCACTCGTTAGGTTTGGGCAAGACACGTAACTGCTTGCCGAATGGCAGCCATCCGCCCTGGCCGGCTCTCGGCAGCTCTGCCCGCACCTTCCTCCTCCTGTCCTCAAGTCCCATGGGCCTGGGGACTGCGGATGACAGGCTCGAGTGGTTATGAGGGAACAAAAAGAAGGGGGCCTCAGGTCCGAGGCCTCACTCAACTCCGCAGGAGGGTTCGAGGGGCACATGGACCCATGGGAACGGTGGACTGGCCTTCCTCACCTGGACTCAGGTTCAAGTCAGCCCCCCACTGACACCGCCAGTGGTCCCTCCTAGAGCCCCTGCCCGGGATCCACAAACAGGACTGGCCGTCCCCCCTCCCGTGGCTGGTCCCAGCCAGCCCCCGGAGGGAGGCTCCCTCGCTCAACAAATGAGTCATGTAAGTGGAGTTCCTTTACAGACCCATCACCCCAGGATAGGAAATGAAATTCTCGAGATGAAGAAAATTCAATCATTACCCTCTGCAACCGGGCCCTTTTTGCTTCGGGGAAGTTAGTTCTGCATTTAATGAACATGGGCTACTGTCTGATGAGAAAGGGATGGGGTATAATTGAAGACGTAACAGGAAAGAGCCCATTATAAGTTTGGGGGTGGGGAATTAATGCATTTGCCTTTTATTTTATTTTATTTTTTTAAAAAATTTTATTTTATTGTTTGACAGAGAGAAACACAGACAGAAAGGGAACACAAGCAGGGGGAGTGAGAGAGGGAGAAGCAGGCTTCCCGCCGAACAGAGAGCCTGATATGGCGCTCGATCCCGGGTCTTCGGGATCATGACCTGAGCCGAAGGCAGTCGCTTAACCAACTGAGCCACCCAGGCACCACATTTGTCTTTTAAAATATCTATCAATTTATATTGTTTTGTTTTTTTAAGTAGGCTCCATGGAGCCCAACGCAGTGCTTGAACTCACAACCCTGAGATCATGACCTGAGCCAAAATCGGCAGTTTAAAAACACCTCCAGGCCTTTTAAAATAGCTATTAATGAAATTGGTGGGGGGCAGAAGACCCGCAACTCTGCTGAGCACAGGACTGAATTCCTGGGGCCTCGTGAGCCCATGTTCTCCCTCACCCGCAGATCCCGGGAAGGAGAGATGGCTCCATGGGCTTGGGGGCAGCCCTCTGGTGAAGTTAGTGGAAAAAACACAAAACAACACACAGACAGAGTACAGGGGACCTCAGGGCAGTGAGGCGTCTCTGCGTGCCGCCAGAAAGTGGGATCGCCATGCTGCGGGGAGCAAGCCCCAATGGCAACTACGGGCTTTGCTCAGTAGCAGAGGGTCGATCTCACTCATCGGTTGGAACGTCACACACAGGGAAACCGAGTTGGTGGAGGGGGCCGGGTGAGGTCTTGGATGTTCTGCTTCTACAAACCGAGCATGGTGCTCGTGATGAGACACGCCGGGCAGAAGCTGGTCGCGGAGAGCCTAGCCCTGGGGACCTGCGGCTCATCAGACAGGCTTCTCTCTGCCTCTGGGTTGCACTCGGTTCTGAACATGAGCATAAAGACGATATTCGCAGGGGTGCCTGACCGGCTCAATAGGTTGAGCGTCCTACTCTTTGTTTTGGCTCAGGTCATCATCTCAGGGTCGTGGGATCGAGCCCCTCATTGGGCTCCACATGCAGCGGGAGTCTGCTTGGATATTCTCTCCCTCTGCCCCTTTACCATTCTCTCTCTCGCTCTTGCAAATAAATAAATAAATCTTAAAAACACACACGCACACGCAAAATATTCCCAGAAGAAACAGCAATGCCTGGATCTCAGATGCTGTCATTTCCTTTGGGAAATATCCTGTCAAGTGAAAAATCTGAGAAATAAGCAAATTTTCCACTTCCAAGACAGCAAGCTTGAGGCTGCCGTTTGCACCCCAGGATCACAGAGAACTGCCCTCCAGACACCGAGTGCCGGTCTCGAGCTCGCCAGGAGGCAGCCAGGGCTCCTCTTGGCGCTTATAGCTTCTTTGCCAAAGAATTCACAGCCAGTGAATTTCATAAAGGAGAGCCTGCACGGCGAGGACGGGTTCCCTGGGCTTCAGGTTTTCAGCATGTATCATGAAATGTCCCACAGCAGACGGGTCTGTAAAAAGTACATGCTTTTAAGGAACTATGAGCCGAACATCCGAGATCAGAGAGAGAATGTTGTCCTCCCTCCACCTGTTTTTTAACCATTGTTCTCCCACTTTCTTTTTCCCTCATTTAAAAAATTGTGGCATAACATGTGTATCATAACCATTTTTAAGCACCCAGTTCAGTGATATTCCTACATTTATAGGGTCACACAGCACCCCCCCATCCATCTCTAGAACTATCTCCCATTCCCAAACTGTCACACTGTTCCAACGACACACGGACACTCCCTGCTCCTCCCCCAGGCCCGGCTTCTACCACTTTTGGGCCCTATGAATGTGACACTCTGGGTCCCTCAGGGAGGGGACTCATGCCATGTTTGTTTTTAGGTGCCTGGCTTGCTCCACTTAGCAAGATGTCCTTGAGGTCCATCCATGTGGGAGCAGGTATCAGAACGCCCTTCCTTTATAAGGCCGGATCATATTCCGTTACGTGGACCCGCAGACCCCACTGTTCACTCCTCCTTCTCGCTTCCCTGTCTTGGTCATCGTGAGTCGCTCTGCAGTGAATGCATGTGTGCACACAGCTCTTCAAGTCCCTGCCTTCAGCTCCTGCGGACACTTACCCAGAAGTGGAATGACTGGGTCCCCACTAAGTTTTATCATTTTACCTGTGTATGCTCCTTAAATAAAATATTTTATAATTCTGCCTGGTTTTGACATCTCTATAAATGAAATCACTCCTGATACAGGATTCTGAGACTTACCACTCTCACCGAACAGTCTTCCTGAAGCCTGTTCCCACGAGTGTGGGTGGCAGGCACTCCCATGGTTCACAGCGCGGGTTCACCACCAATGAGCCGCTGCTGGACACCCGGGTAGCTGCCAAGGCTGTGTGGGCACGAGCAGAGCTGGTGGTGGGCGTGCAGGGTTCCCTCGCACACTCTGCACCCCACCCCGATGTTGACCGGCTGGATAGGACGCCCATGGTGGTGGACACCTGGGCTGCCCGGCCGGCCGGGTGGGACATCTGGTCACATCTATGGGCCCCTTGCTTTTGCTCTTGCTGAGAGCAACACTGTTCGAGGTATTTGCCTGTTTTGCTACGGAGTTGCCTTTTTCTTGCTGATTGCTGGTCTTCACATTCTGGTCTTGACTTCTTTGTCAGTTTCTTTGCCAGTTTTATCTTCGTTCTGCAATACCTTCTGCTGAACAAAATTATTTTTTTAAAGATTATTTATTTATTTATTCATGAGAGATGGGGGGCAGGGGCAGAGGGAGAAGCAGGCTCCCTGCTGAGCAGGGAACTCAACACGGGGTCTCGATCCCAGGACCCCAGGATCAGGACCTGAGCCGAAGGCAGACACTTAATGACTGAGCCACCCAGGTGTCCCCAAATTGTTTTAATGTAGAAAATTTTGTCAACCTTTTCACTTATGGCTAGTCCTCTATGGGACCTTGTTTAAGACATCTTTTCCGATCATGGGGCCATTAAGACAGTTTTCTAGGGGCGCCTGGGTGGTTCAGTTGTTAAGTGTCTGCCTTCGGCTCAGGACATGATACTGGAGTCCCAGGATCGAACCCTGCATAGGGCTCATTGCTCAGTGGGAAGCCTGCTTCTCCCTCTCTCACTCCCCCTGCTTGTGTTCCCTCTCTCACTGTTTCTCTCTGTCAAATAAATAAATAAAATCTTTTTTTAAAAAAAGATGGTTTTCTATATAGTCCCTAAATGTTTTGTATTTTTGCTCTTCACCTAGGGTTATCATCTGCCTAGAGTTGATTTGTGTGTGAGGCAGAGACCAAACTGAACTTTTTCTCTGTGGGCATCAGTTTCAAAGAAGCTGAATTTCCCTCGAGGAGCATTAGTGCCCCTGCCCTGGGTCCTGCACAGCTCCCTGCCCTGCGGGGCCCCGCCCCCACTCCGCCCCTGAACCGGGGGCATGACCCCTAGAATCAGCCCTCCTGTCTGTTCCTCAGGCACGTCTGCCCCATTCTGGGCTATTTTGGACCTTCCACACACATTCCGGAAGCGGCTAGTGAAGTCGGGTCCCTTGTCTCTCTGTCTCTGTCACGCACGCACCCCTTCTCCTGAGGGATTTTTGTTGGATTTGAATCTACCCATGAGTGTAGGGAAACTGTCACCTTTCCATCGTGGCTCCTTCGCTTGCATGGATACCGTTTCTCCGTGTGCCTATTCCCATTGTCACTGCTCAGTGCAGGGTCCAGGGTCTCCATAAGATGGTCCCACCCCTTCCATTTGCACCCGTGTGCCTCATGTTCTGATGTCTATTGTAAATGGGGTTTCCTGTCTTTCTCGTCTTCCTTTCTGCTGTCAGTACCTAAAACACGGTGCACTTGTGTATACTGTCTTGAATCCAGAAACCTTGTAGACCTGCTCTCGGGCTGGCCCCATCCCTCCGTACTCAGCGTCCTGTCCGCCGAGGGTTGTTGTGTCTGGTCCTCCATCACTGGCCCCTCCGTCCCCTGCCACCGTGCTCCCCACGGCCCTGGGAGGCCGGCATTTGTCTGGTTGAGAATGTTTCCTTCTCTGTCCAATTCACTGTAAGGCTTTTTAAATACCTTCTGTGGAAGTTAAATGCCATCAAATCTTTTCTGTGTCCATGGAGAGAGGACTGTCCAGAGCCGCAGGGTGGCGACCTCATGATGACCTGCTGACCCCGTGACCCTAGAGGTCCCCCCCTTCGCTGCCCTGGCCTTCCCACTGAGGTTCCCCCCTCCCCCGCCCTGCCCCCGGGCCCCGCCCTGGGTCCCGAACCCAACTCCAGGCGCGCAGGAGGGCCCCGCCCGGGGCTGCCCAGAGTGAGCACTCCCCGCTCCGCTCCCGGGTGGTTGTTACGTCCCGCTGTGCGACATCATAATAGGCTGCTGTCCCCAAGCACAAAAGCTCCCAGGATGGTGAGGAGACACGTCCTATTTATGCCGTCACTGACTAGACAGCAGTGGAAATGGGGGGAGGACAAACATCTGTATACTGGGAATGACAATGCCATTGTGTTCTCTTTTATCTCTGGAGTCTGCTGAAATCACGCCCTATGTGCGTGCAGAAGCAGATTAATAAAAACCCATTGAAATGCAAAGTGTGGACCCCCACCCCTCCGCTGAGAGGCAGCTCCTGGTCCCGCCACCGCCCAAGCACCTGACCCTGCGCCCACGCTAACACCAGGGGACGTCAGGCACCGTGAGGACCAGACTCAGGGCGGCTGGAGCCCCGCCAGCCCCAGACCACAGAGGGGGCCCAGCAAGAGTCATCACGTGACAACTCGGGGGCACCAGGTCCTGCAGCACCTGACGGGGGGGGGGGGCTCTCAGCATGTTCGATATTTCCACCCCCATTTTGAACAAAAATTAAAGGTTGCTTTATTCCTGCGGAACACACATAATCGCCCAACATTCCACCATGTCCTAACTGCATTTTCTGTCCACATGAAGAGGCCATGGGTGTTGAAATACACCAGGGAGCTGACCCTTAACGTTGCACGCTAGGGGCCAACCTGGGTGCATGTCGGACCTCTCCCCGCTGGCTGGGGCCCATCCCACATGGGGGTCCATCTGCGCCCACAGCAAGGGGCAGGGGGCTGCGCGTGTTCCTGGTGGGGGTCCCATCGTGCGATGTGTCCCATAAGCCCTGTGGCAGATGCAATGGGGGTGGTGTGTCCTCCAGACTCCCTCCCTTCCCGGGGCTGAGAGCACGGCTTTTCTGCTAAACACTGTGTTTCTCATCCCCAAATGAAGAGAGAGCTCAACGTCATAGCAAGGACTTCTCTGAGTAACAAACAGAAATAGAAGGAGAAGCGGGCGCTGTGCGTCCCTGGTCAGGCTGTGACCCATGCCACCCGACGCGGGGACAGTGACCGTACTGGATCGCCGTTCCGGGCCCCAAGACAGAGCTGTCCAGGCAGGTGCCACACCCGGTGCTGGGGACGCCCCGGGTCTCAGGAGGCGATGCCCCAGGGTCAGGGAGGTGGACGGCCACCTGACCAAACCCTGCTGGCGTCCGCTGGCCAGTCTGTGCTGCGTGCCAAGCAGTGGCCGTCAGTTAAACACATTCCTGGCAGTTAGGCCTAATTTATTATCTTTATTAAAAATGATACCAAACAATATTTCATCTTTCCCTTTGGTAGAGATTAAATGTTTACGACCCCGCCGCATGATCATCGGGGCTGACGCTGTTCAGTCCCAGCTCGGGGCCATATATTAAAGGCCAGTCCACTCTCCTTCCAGGAATGCGCACTGCTGTGCGAGCCATGCACACACGGGTTCCCTGGGAGCCCAGTGTCGGCACCCTGGTGCCTAGTCTGCATGGGTGGAGGCTCAAGCCCTAAGCAGAGGCCTTCGTGGAAGCAGAGGGGCTTGCTGGAGCTCGTGCACACACACAGTTGCACACGCCGACATTTGCGCAAACACACACACACACACACACACGAACTCAAACTCATGTACCCAAACACACGCATGCATACACATGAGTGCACGCACCTCCAAATACCCCCACACACGTGTGTGTCTTCAAATACACAGGCGTGCATATCCGTGTGCACGGGCACACACTTGCACAGATGCATGCCAACACACACAGGTGTGTGGAGACGCACGCCAACACGCACACGCACACACATCGGTGTGCGTGTGCACAGCCCAGGCACATGACCCGGAGCTCTCAGAGCCGGACGATCGCACTCCTCGTGGCATCAGGTGTGTAGGCTGCATGTCACTTAGCACGTGGCCCTCTGGGTTCCTCCTCGCCCTGTGAGGACCCCACCTCCAGGATGTTAAGTCGGGAAGGAGGTCTTCACCCACTGGGCTCAGAGAGGGTTGAGCAACTGCCTGAGGTCACAGAGCAGGAAGGCATGGAAGAATGGACCCCCATGTCCTCTGCTGAAGTCAAAGTGCACTGGGTTGGGGGTGTCCCCTGGGCTCCCTGGGCTCCAGGCATGGCCGTGCCTCATACGCAGCCCTTGCAAGGGGCCACCTGGGGGGGGAAGGGCACCCACTATAACTCCCACATCAGGGGCTGGCTCCACCCAGGACTGGACATCCCAGTCTGGACCATTGACAGAGGCAGGACCACCAACACCCAGCAGGCCAAGCCCGCCTCTGTGGGGACAGGACAGCCCTCTCTCCAGCGCTCCACGCAGGACTGATGCACTAGCACAGCCCCCCACGTCCCGAGCAGGGGCCTAGGGAGCACTCACGGGCACCCAGTGTCTCCTAGGCTGCATCCCCACCTCACCTGGAGACAGGAGCTCCTCCCGGTGGAGCTCAAGTGTGCCTGCAGCTCACTTCGGCCCGGCCACCCCTGCCGTGCCTCTGGCGATGTCCTCAGGAGGGAGTGACCCCAAGGAGTAACCAGGGTCCACTGTGTGAGACCACAGCCACCCCCCCTGGTAGTCCCTGGCCTCAGTCTGACTCAAGGGCCACTCTTGCCTGGGCTGGTGCAGTAGACAGTGGAGAGCTTTTCCCAAAACCAGCCGCCAGAGGGGTCCCCTGAACACACCCTGTCCCCAGAGTCGTTCACCTTCCAGCTCCTCATGCCCAGGCTTGCTGGTCCCTTGAGCTGGGCTCCCAGGCATGGCCATGCCTCATATGTGACCCTCGAGCTGCTGCCTCCCCTCCAGAGGACACATGAGCTCCCGCTTCCTCTCCTTCCTGGGACACTGCTTGCCTCCTGCAGAAGGGGCCAGAGGGCCACTGAACTTCCAGACATCTAGGCTTGACCACATTCTGAGCCCAGTGGACACACTCCAAGCACCTGACTCCCCTTGTTCCCTGTGATCACCCCTCCCCGGGACAACGTGGCCGCTGGGTGGGAGCCCCCTTACTCCAAGCCCACAAGAGCCATCGCCAAATGTTGACAGGGCTCCAGGCTCCCTGAGAGGCTGGTCAGAAATCAGCACCTCTGAGAGATACGCTGGGGCTTCCAATTTCCTCTCCAAGAAGGTGGGGATGAGGGGGCTATGTCCAGCACGGTCCCTGCCCCACTGGGCACAGGCTTGGGTGATGGCGGGAAACCCCCCACAGCCTCTCCCTCTGGTGGCTCCTGTCTGCACCCGGGCCCTTTGTCCCCGGCACAGGCCACTCCTGCCATGTGGCAATGTCTTGGCGGACCTCAGAGTCTAGCCCTGCCCAAGGTCTCTGATCCCAGGGCAGAGAGCAGGGGAGGCTGGAAGTCTCTAGCACGAGGGGCCCCACACTCGGGGCTTTCTGGGGCTGCTCCATCATCGCCGACTGTCGTGTCACAGCCCCTCGTGCACTGCTGCAGGACGATCCTCAGTACTGGACAGCATGGCAGCTGGGAGGGGCCCGGGCTCAGGATCCCCAGTGTCTCCTCACCAGCCAAGGACCCAGACACCCAGAGAAGCCGCCTGAGCTCACTTTCCTCCACAGAGGGGGCACTCAACCCTGACTGCTGGAGGGCATGTTAAATAGGGCAATTTCTGAAAGTTCTCAACCTCAGAGAGGCCAGGCCTGTGGCCATCAGACTCAGACTCTGCAGCCCCTAAGGCAGCGTCAGGCACAACAGTGAGAGGAAAGCGCCTCTGCTTCAGAGCCCTGACAAGCTCCTCCTAGGCAGCCCGGTCCCACAGCTCTCCGCTGCCCCGGGAGGTTCGGACGGGGGCACCTGGGCACGAGGACACTAGGCTGACAGCAAAGCCCGTGGGGCTGATCCTTGAGTCTCCAACCCTTTGAAAACTCCAAAAGTAATGATCTTCCCCTGAGGCAGGTCTTATATTAACTAAGTGACGATGGAAGGAGGCATGAGGTTTGGACGGGGGTCCTAGGGAGCAGGGCTGGTAGCCGCGGACCCATTGGCCATCTCGGCCACATGCTCCCTCTGTTGGGCTGGTGAGAGGACCAGGGCAGGGCTTTGGGGAGAAACCCCAGATCAAGTTCTCCGCAAAATAGTCCCTGCAGAAGGGTAGGCTGGTGGGCTGGTGGGCTAGCGGGACATGGGTCTTGGGGAGGGGTTGGGAGGGGCTGGGAGCCAGGCCCGAGGGCACCACCACCCGTGAGGCCAGGCGCCTGGCACATAAGGACATGAATCAAGGAGGCACACTTTAATTAGGTTAGTAGACAGTGAATTAAATGCTGCCGGCTGAATAAATCTTTTGGAAAAATCATTATCTGAGTTCAAGATCAGGGGCACTAGGTCAGCCTAATTGATTCTGAACCTAGTGATTTGGGATTCGAGGGGAAGTTTAATTCCTTCTTCATGTCCAGAAGTGACCTCCTTGGCGTCCCACCAGGGACTCCACTCCCCGGGTAATGCTGCGGCCACCGGGACATGACCGGGGGTAGATGTGCACGTCAGTACCCGCCATTGGAGCCCAGCATACCCGGTGGGCCAGGCTACAGCTCTGCCCCCACCCGACGTCAGCCCAGGGGATGCAAACACAGCTTCTTAGGGGTCCGTGAGGGGGGCGGGCATCCCCCACATGGACCACCTTTGGGGCCATTCAAAAAGACAAGACTCGAAAGAGGTAAATAGTATGAATCATACTCTGATCAAAATTAGTAAAACCAGAAAATAATAATAGAAATTAAGATTCTGCAATGTAATTAATTTTTTTAAGAGACCAGGACCAAGTGCACCCTGGGGATGAGAGTGGGTGGCTGAAGGGGTCCCTGGGGCCTTGAGCTTCGTGTTCCCAGGCAGAAGTAAAACAAAAGGGACGTGCCTACAGCCCAGACAGGTTAGAGAAGGAGTGGGGGGGGGGGGGCGCCAGGGCGGCTATAGGGCTGCCGGCTCTGAGAACGGGTTTCGGAAAACTGAGGAGCAACGTCGTGGCCCTCGCCTGGACACTGCACCTGCCCCGCTGGCCCCTGGACAGCCCTGGGGATCATCAGGAGGACAGGACGCTTGCAGTCCCAGCTGGGGCAGCCTCTCCGCCTCTGCAGCTTCCCCAGCCTGCCAGGCTCTGTGCCTTCCCGGGGACTCTGACCATGTCTGGGAACTGCCCTCCGGCAGCCATGGAGGACGCTGGGCGCTGAGAGTAACCACAGGCTCCGGGAGCAGAGCGGCAGGGTATGAGGGGAGGGTCACACCCAGCATGTGCCACCAGGACTCTCCAGAAGCAACATCCGTGTGCTCTGACTCACCCTCTGGCCAGTAGACTCCCCTTCACCGGTGCCCAGACCCCAGCCCCACCCCCAGTGCCATGCCAAACCCCCAACCACATATTCCTGGAGCTCCCACCTCCCACCCCATCCCAGCCCTAGGCAGCTGCTCATCTACTTTCTGTCCTTACGGATTTTTGCCTATTCTGGGCATTTCCTATAAGTGGGGATGGCTTTTCTCACTGAGGATCAGGTCTCCAAGACCCACCCACGTGGCAGCGTGTGTCCCTGCTTCTGTCCTTTCTATGGCTGAGTGATATTCCTTTGTGTGGATGGACCAGGCTGTGTCTGTCTACCCATCTCTCGGTGGCCCCTGAGGTTGTTGCCACTTTTTGGCTGTTGTTAACTGAGCTGCTGTGCACATCCGTGTTAGTCTTTGTGGGAATGTGGCTTCCATTTCTCCCGGGCACAAGCCTCCCCGTGGACCTGTGGGTTCATGCGCTGACTCCTTGTGTAACAATTATGAGGACCCCAAACTCTCTTCCAAAGCCCCCACTGCACTTCACGTTCCCACCAGCAGCGCACGGGGCTTCAGATCTCTCTTTCCCAAAAGCTGCATCATTAACAAGAAAGTCCTGCTCCGTGCTGAGAGCAGGCAGCCCTGTTCCAAATGTGCGTGAGCCCCTCGAGGGCAGCGGCAGCCAGGGTCCCCTCATGCTATGGCCTGCAGCCCATCCTGTCTCTGCCCGTGCTCCTGGGGGCACCTACGTGGGTTTGCAGACACACCCACACAGGGGCCGTGGGCTTTCTGCACCTGACAACCAGCCTCCAATGCCCGCCTCCCTCACGTCACTGTTTCTCAAGCAGAAACAGGGCTGTGATGGGGCGCCTGGATGGCTCAGTTGGTTGAGCGACTGCCTTCGGCTCAGGTCATGATCCTGGAGACCCCAGATTGAGGCCCACATTGGGCTCCCTGCTCGGCAGGAGGCCTGCTTCTCCCTCTCTCACTCCCCCTGCTTGTGTTCCCTATCTGGCTGTGTTTCTCTCTGTCAAACAAATAAAATCTTAAAAAAGAAAGAAAGAAAGAAAGAAAGGAAGGAAGGAAGGAAGGAAGGAAGGAAGGAAGGAAGGAAGGAAGGAAGGAAGGAAGAAAGAAAGAA
Source organism: Spilogale gracilis (assembly GCA_004023965.1). Lineage (NCBI taxonomy): Eukaryota > Metazoa > Chordata > Mammalia > Carnivora > Mephitidae > Spilogale > Spilogale gracilis. The sequence goes on along the minus strand of PITA01005767.1, from coordinate 5,435 downwards.
ACAGGGCTGTGGCGGGTCGGGGAGGTTTCAGCCTGATGAACAGCACGTTCCCATCCAATGTCCCAGCTTCTACTTGCAGATCAACCTATTGGAGAAAACAGCCATTGACTCTGGACGCCACACGCCGCCGGCTGCTTTAAACCAGTCTTGGCACAGATCTCAGCTGACCGGCAGGGAGGCCTGTCATGCAGGAAGGCACAGTGTCTGCAGCCTGAAATGTCCAGAACTTCATGAGCTCCAGTGGACCAAAATGGAAAACAAAACAAAACAAAACAAAACAAAAAACAGTCAAAATCAAAATGAATGAGAAGACAGGCTACCCACTGCGAGAAGGTATTTGCAAGCCATCTGTACAACAAAGGACCCAAAGCTAGAGTTTGGGAAGGATGCTCAAGGGTGGCTGGGGGCTCAGGCGGTGAAGCCTCTGCCTTCAGCTCAGGTCATGGTCCCAGGGTCCCAGGATCGAGCCCACATCAGTCTCCCTGCTTGGCGGGGAGTCTGCTTCTCCCTCTCTCTCTGTGATCTCTCTTGCTTTCACTCTCAAACAAAAAGACAAAATCTTTTTAAAAAATGCTCAAAATTCAACAAGTAAAAACAAACAAGCCAGTTAGGAAACAGGCAGAGGACATGAGACTTTTTGCCAAAGAGGAGACAGACGGGAAGTGAGCACGTGCAGAGTGGACAACATCATCAGTCATCATGGCCAGGAAAACAGCCCACGTGAGACCACGCCCATTAGAAGGGCTATAGTAAGAAGTAGCCCCCACCCAATGCCCGCGAGGATTTGAGGAAATCAGTCCCTCCCCTCATCTCCTACTGGTGGGAAGGCGAGCCAGAGCGGCCCTCTGGGAAACAGCCTGTCACTCTCACACCAGAGCCCATGCTGACCAGACAACCCAGCTTGCAACTCCTAGGGATTGACCCCAGACAAAGGGAAAACCTGTGCACAACTACCCTGACAACCTCACCCGGAACAGCCAAGATGGATACAACCAAAATGTCCTGTGATAGATGAATGGCCGAACAGATCACGGCCCAGCCAGAAGGTGGGACACGCTCAGCAATAAGAACCACCACCGATTCACGCAGCGCCCCGGTGGGGTCTCAAGGGCATTACGCCAAGTGAATGAAGCTGATCTCAAAAATTCACAACACAGCATGTTTCCATTTATGTAACATTCTTGAAATGTCAGCACCCCCGAGGTGGAGAACAGATTCCTGGTTGCAGGTGGGAGGGGACAGCACAAAGACCAGCAGGAGGAAGGCTTCCGTGACAACGGAAGAACAGACCTGAGGCTAGCTCACGGTGGCCACAGGGACCTGCCACGCGGGACGAGCATCAGAGGACTAGACATGGAGCTTGCACAGCCCTGGGATAGAAGATGCTGCAGATGGTATAGACGGGGAATCCACACGGGGCCTCCATATTATCCATCTTTGCAACTTCCCACGAGTCTGTAATTATTGCAAAATAAAAGTATTTCTCTTAAAGGACAGCAGGCCTTGCTTTGTTCCTGGCAAGTTAGACCCCGAACCGTGTATGTGTGTGTCATGAAAAGGGGTTGCGTGGCTGTCATCTGAGTGCACTGTTGTTCTGGAAACCGCTATTCTGGTATCATTTATCTCCTGTTCAAAGTTATGAAAAAGCCTCATTGTCATAACAGCGATTTTTAAATCTGTTTGCACAGCAAGACAGCAACTAACGGCAGTAGCCTTGCAGAGAAAGGGAGACGGGGAGATGGTATCAGCAGCTGAAGTTCTTCGATGTCCTCCTGCACAACCCAACACAATTAATCCAAAATAGACCACAAACATGGGGGCAGGGCACTCCATTTGCAAAGACAGCGTCTGATGCACAGAACTGCGTGCCCACCCGAGGACGTGCAGGCAAGCGTTCCCCAAGTCACTGCCCGAGTGTTCTAACATACTTGCAGCCACGTGGCGCTTCTGTCTCTGCCTGTCAGAGTGCAAATGCTCCACTCTGTCAGGCTTCACTTGGTGTGCAAAGGACAAATATTCTGGGAACCACGTCCTTCCTGATTTTGACTATCTGTGCCGTCATCCCGGCTGGAGCGGTCATGATCTTGCTGGAGCAGCTGCTGGGATATTAACAAGATGCGGCAGTAACAAGTGGCATATAATTTGCCTCCTTGTTCCCGTGAGTGTGCAGTTTGAATGGGAACAATTTGCAGCGCGTCTCTGTGTGGCTGTAATTAGCTCAGCTAGCTCTCCCATCTCGGAGGGCCAGTCGGGACCGCATCCCAGGTCATGGACAGAAGGCAGGTCTCTCAGAGACCCTGCCCACTTGCCCCCTCTGTTGGCTGGCCGAGCCGACCTCCTCTGGCAAAACTTTTCAGCACACTGCATCTGGTCCCAGTCACTTAGACACTCCAGCAGCTCCTCTGTTCACTAGATCATTTGTTCTGGTATTTTCTGAGAGCCCATTGGAACACCAGGCTGGGGCTCAGTGGGGAGCAATCACTCTACTCTGCACCGCAAAGCCTGCCTGCACCCAGCAGACCAGTACCACCCCTACGAGACTCACCTGGGGAAAGCAGAGAACTCCTCATTGGGCAGATAGGTGCCTGAGCTGGGAGGCAGGTGAGGTTGGACCCAGGCCAGGATGGTGGTGCTGAGTGTCTCATACACTCAGCAGGCTCCCTGGAAGAAGAAGGTTTTGAGCTGCTACCTCCCGGCAGCTGTGCCTGTCACCACCCAAGTGTGGCTTTTGTCAAGAGCACCATGAAGGGACAGCATGAGCCTCCTCGGGCTGCAGGCTTTCCCTGGGTGCCTCTCCACTGATGGAGGAAACCCCCTCTGCCTCTTGTCTGTAGGGAGATTTTACCTTGAATTGGTATCTGCTTTTGTGAATTTTTTGTCTGCATGTATCTAGATGATCATGCATATTTCTCTGTTGTTCCATTATAATGGTAAAATAAATTGATTGGTTTTAGAATATTGACTGAACCTTGCATTCCAGAATAAACAATATTTGGACATAATGTGTTGTTCTTTTATTATGTTGCTGGATTTAAAGTTGCTGTTATTTTGTTAAGGAACTTTGTATCTCCATTCATAAGAAACATTTGGTCTGAAATATTGTTTAGGTGTAATATCTTTGCCAGGTTCGGGTGTCAGGGTTTCCTGGGCGGTGACTATACTGGAGAAAATTCATGCCACGTCTCTTCCTGAGGTGAGCATTGGTTACTTGAAGCTGCTCTCCACACAGGTGTGTCCATGATAAACACTGCATGTCAGACCCCACACACCCCTCGAGCCTCTTGTCAATTGTTTGCCAGAAAACCAGCTGGCCTCACAGAAAAAATTGTTTTTCTTTCCCCCCTATTTTCTGAAAGACTTTATGTAAGATTTATATGCCTCTTCATTAAATGTTCGGCACATTTGTCAGTGAAGCCAGCTGGGCCTGAAGTCTTCTTTGTAGCAAGATTTTTAAAAATTCGAATTCATTTTCTGTTGTAGACATGGGACTGTTCACACTTTCCATTTCTTCTTATGTCAGTTTTGTGCAGCTATGTTTTTCAAGGGGTTATGTCACCTCATGTACTGGTACAAAGTGCTCATAACACCTTCTTTTTTTAAAGATTTTATTTATTTATTTATTTATTTATTTATTTATTTATTTATTTAAGAGAGAGAAAGAGAGCACATGCACAAGCAGGTGGAGCAGCAGGCAGAAGGAGAGGGAGAAGCAGACTCCCCGTGAAGCAGGGAGTCAGATGTGGGACTCGATCCCAGGACCCTGGGATTGTGACCTGAGCTGAAGGCAGACGCTTCACCACCTGAGCCCTCCTAGGTGTCACCTCCTATACATTTTTATTCCTTTAATGTCTATAGTATTATTCGGAGGCTGAAAAATCTGTGGGGGGGGTTCCTTAATCACTCTCACTGAGTGATTATCAATTTTATTAACCTTTTCAAAGACCCAGTTCTGACTTTGTTGATTTTCTCTATTGTTGGCCCATTTTCTGTTTTATGGGTTTCTATTCATATCACTATTATTCTCTTGCTTCTACTTATTTTGGGCTTACTTTGTTCTTATTTTTCTATATTCATAGGTGGAAACAAAATAATTGATTTTAGACATTCAGGTCTTTCTGCTTTTCTGCTCTAAACATTTAAAGCTTTCCTCTGTGCACCATTTCAGCTGTCCCCCACAACCTCTGGTATGTTGTATTTTTATTTCATTTCACTATAGTTATTTTCTCCTTTCCTTGTGACTTCTTGGTCCCATAGGAGAGGCATAAATTCCTTGATTAATTTCCAAATCTTTGGGGCTTTTCTGAATATCATATAGCTTTCTAATGTAATTCTATTGTAATACTAGAACATACATGTAAAGATTTCAGTCTTTCAAAATGTACTGAGGATTATTATAAAACGGGCGTTTTGCTGTTGTTTGCCCGAGTGGTCTGTCCCTGCCGATCAGGTCAAGCTGGTTGGTGGCACTGTTCAAATCATATGTACCATCACTAACTTTTCTCTGCTTGTTCTTTCCAAGACTGAGAGGAGGGCAATAAAATCCCCAAAGCTATGATTGTGGATTTCTATTTTCCCTTTAGTTACGTTGATTTTGTGTCTCATGTTTTAAGTTCCATTCTTGGGTGCTGCATGTCTGTGATTTATGTATTTCTGATGAAATGAGTCTTTTTTGTGGTGAAATAAACCTTTCCTCTCTGGCAACCTGCTTGATGGTAGGGTGGCCACAGCAGCTTTTCTACACTACTGTTTGCATTTGCAAGCCCTTCCAGGCCCTGGGTCTCTGTATTTAAAGGGCCTCTAAAGCATATACGTGGGTCTTGCTTTTTTGATTTGGTTTGACAATTCCTGCCTCTAAACTAGAGTGTTAGGTCCATTCACATTTAATGTGATTATGATATGGCTGGGTTTAAGCCTACCATCTTGTTAATTTGTTTTCCTTTTGTTCTATATGCTTTTGACCCTATATTTTTCTATTTTCAACTTCCTTAGGGTAAATCAATTTTTCTTTTTTTTAGTATTTCATTTTATCTCCTCTATTGAGCTATTATAAATAAAATAAAACCCCTTCTTGTTAATGGATGATCTAGGAGTTACAACATGAAATCTTAAAGGTTTTTTTTTTTTTCAAATTTTATTTATTTGACAGAGAAACAAAGCCAGAGGGGGAACACAAGCAGGGGGAGTGAGAGAGGGAGAAGCGGGCTTCCCGCCGAGCAGGGAGCCTGATATGGGACTCGATCCCGGGTCTCCGGAATCATGACCTGAGCTGAAGACAGTCACTTAACCAACTGAGCTACCTAGGCGCCCGCAACATGAAATCTTAAATTACAGTAGCCACTTATAATTAATACTGGTTCACTTTACATAAAATGTAAGTAAGTTTATAACAGTGTAAATTCATTTATTCAGCCTTATGGTGTTTTTTTTTTTTTTTA